>NW_020869419.1:1076794-1079294 GCF_003789085.1 Penaeus vannamei | reverse complement strand
GAAAAATAGAAAAGAAAGAAGGAAAAGGAGGAGAAGGAAAAAGAAAAAGAGAAGAAAAGAAAGAAAAAAGAGGAAAAGGGAGAAAGAGAAGAGAATTAGAGAAGGAGGAAAAAGAAAGATGAAGTCTCCGAAGAAAGACCAAAAGAGACAGGGGGCGCTGCGGTCGAGGACTAAGGGAAGCGCGGAGTGACGCTGACGGGGGCGGCGACGGCGGAGGAGGAGGAGGAGGAGGAGGAGGAGGAGGAGGGAGAGAGGAGGAGGAGGAGGAGGAGGAGGAGGAGGAGGAGGAGGAGGGAGGAGGGCGGAGGATGACGGTGACGGACGGAGGAGGAGGAGGAGGAGGCGGAGTGACGGGGCGGCTGCAGCGGCGGCGAAGAACGTGTGTGGGGTGGGCTCTCCGGCAGCAGATCGGCGACCTCGTGCGGGGATGCCGAGAGTCACCAATGCGTTCGTGCGCGTGAGTGTGTGCCTGTGTGTGTGCGTGTGTGTGTCTGTGTGCGTGTGTGTCTGTGTCTATATGGATGTATGTTTGTGCGTCTATGTGTGTGTGTGTGTGTCTGTGTCTATATGGATGTATGTTTGTCCGTCTATGTATATGTGCGTCTATGTGTATGAGCGTGTATGCATCTGTGTGTGTGTGCATATGTGTGTGTGTCTCCGTGTATGTGTGAACAAGGAGGTTTGTTTATGGGAGCGTCGCAGGCAGACAGGACGGTGCTCACCTGCCAGCCTGCATATCTAATACCCGTCCCGGCCTGTCCCTCTCGCGCGCACGCACCCTGCCGCAACTGCCTAATTGCACGGACTCGCTCGTTCAGTACCAAGCTTACTGCATCTCCGAAAATCCTGTTTCTCCCGTGTGCTTGAAGTCGTCTGCTTGCCTTGGACGGTAGCATGCACTCCCTTCCCTGCCCATCTGTGCAATGAGCCGGCCTGTCTGCGTGCTTGCCTGCCCGCTTGCTTGCTTTGCCGACAGGATGTGCACCTGCGTCTCTGTCTGCCTACTCGCCTGCTTCTCTGCTTGCCTGCCTGTCTGCTCGTCCTGCTACTGCCTCCTGCCTCTGCTCCCTGCTTCTCTGCTTGTCTGACTGTCTGCTTACTTGCTTCCCTGTCTGCCTGCTTCTCTACTCGCCTGCCTGTCTGCCTACTTGCTTCCCTGTCCTGCTCTCTGCTTGCCTGCTCTGCCTACTCCTCCCTGCTGCCTGCTTGTCTACTCGCCTGTCTGCCTACTTCCCTCCCTGTCTGCCTGCTTCCTTGCTCGCCTGCCTGCCTACTTGCTTCTCTGCTCGCCTGCCTGCCCCTCTGCTTGCCTGCCTATCCGCCTACTTGCCTCCCTGTCTGCCTTCTTCTCTGCTCGCCTGCCTCTCTGCCTGTTAGTCTGCATGTTACATTTCTGCCTGCGTGTGCTTGCCTGCTGCTCCAGTCATTCAATCAACACCCCCCCCCTCCCGAAGCAGGTTAACGGGAACGTCTCGTCCGGTTGCATAATCAGTGCTTCGTTTAAACAGGCTCTTATCTGCCCACTGTCAGTCAGTCAGTCTGCTGCCTGTGTGTCTCTGACTGACTGACTGACTGGATGGATGGATGGATGAATAGATGGATGGATGACTGACTGACCGGATGGATGGATGGATGATGGATGGATGACTGGATGGATGGATGGATGATGAGATGGATGGATGGATGATGGATGGATGACTGACTGACCGGATGATGGATGGACTAACCGGATGGATGGATGGATGGATGGCTGACTGTCAGTCAGTCAGTCTGCCTGCCTGTCTGTCTGCCTGGTTGTCTGACTGACTGACTGACTGGCTGTCTGGATAGATGGATGGATGGCTGACTGGCTGGCTGGCTATCTCTATGTATCATCCTTTTTCTGTCTGTCTGTCTGACTGTCTCGGTGTGTCCTTTGTTTCTTCGTGTGTCCTCGTTTCTTTGTATGTTTATTTGTCTCTGTCTGTTTCTAGATGTCCGTCTCTCTCTGTCTGAGTGTTTGTCTGTCTTGGTGTGTCTTTTGTCTGCTTGTCTTTATCTGATTGTCTATTTTCTGTGTCTTCTTGTTTGTCTCCGTGTCTGTTTTTATCCGTTTGTCTCTGTGTTTTCCCCTTCCTCTGTCTCTCTCTTCATGCTTATTCCTTCTGTCCGTCTTATTTTTATCTGTCTCTCTCTGTCTGTCTCTTTCTCTTCTCTCTCTCTCTCTCTCTCTCTTTCTCCCTCTCTCTCCTGTTACTCACTTCCTCTCTCCTTCTCTCTCTCTCTTTCTTTCTTCCTCTCTCCTTCTCTCTCTTTCTCACCCCCCTCTCTCTCTCTCTCTCTCTCTCTCTCTCTCTCTCTCTCTCTCTCTCTCTCTCTCTCTCTCTCTCTCTCTCTCTCTCTCTCTCTCTCTCTCTCTCTCTCTCTCTCTCCCTCCTCTCCCTCTCACCCCCTCAATCAACCTATTTATTCATCTAATCAAGAGCTTAATCCCTGCTGTAAACTTTGCTTGCAAGGAGCC
>NW_020869419.1:1066794-1069294 GCF_003789085.1 Penaeus vannamei | reverse complement strand
CAAGTGTTCAGTCAAAAAAAAAATGGCAGTGGGTATTGCTATGTCGGTAGATGTCAAGTGTTCAGTCAAAAAAAAAATGGCAGTGGGGTATTGCTATGTCGGTAGATGTCAAGTGTTCAGTCAAAAAAAAAAAAAAATGGCAGTGGGGTATTGCTATGTCGGTAGGTGTCAAGTGTTCAGTCAAAAAAAAAAAATGGCAGTGGGTATTGCTATGTCGGTAGGTGTCAAGTGTTCAGTCAAAAAAAAAATGGCAGTGGGGTATTGCTATGTCGGTAGGTGTCAAGTGTTCAGTCAAAAAAAAAAAAAATGGCAATGGGGGTATTGCTATGTCGGTAGATGTCAAGTGTTCAGTCAAAAAAAAAATGGCAGTGGGGTATTGCTATGTCGGTAGGTGTCAAGTGTTCAGTCAAAAAAAAAAAAAAAATGGCAGTGGGGTATTGCTATGTCGGTAGATGTCAAGTGTTCAGTCAAAAAAAAAAAAAAAAATGGCAGTGGGGTATTGCTATGTCGGTAGATGTCAAGTGTTCAGTCAAAAAAAAAAATGGCAGTGGGGTATTGCTATGTCGGTAGATGTCAAGTGTTCAGTCAAAAAAAAAAAAAAGGCAGTGGGGTATTGCTATGTCGGTAGGTGTCAAGTGTTCAGTCAAAAAAAAAAAAAATGGCAGTGGGGTATTGCTATGTCGGTAGATGTCAAGTGTTCAGTCAAAAAAAAAAACAAATGGCAGTGGGGTATTGCTATGTCGGTAGATGTCAAGTGTTCAGTCAAAAAAAAAAAATGGCAGTGGGGTATTGCTATGTCGGTAGATGTCAAGTGTTCAGTCAAAAAAAAAAATGGCAGTGGGGTATTGCTATGTCGGTAGATGTCAAGTGTTCAGTCAAAAAAAAATGGCAGTGGGGTATTGCTATGTCGGTAGATGTCAAGTGTTCAGTCAAAAAAAAAATGGCAGTGGGGTATTGCTATGTCGGTAGATGTCAAGTGTTCAGTCAAAAAAAAAAAATGGCAGTGGGGTATTGCTATGTCGTAGATGTCAAGTGTTCAGTCAAAAAAAAAATGGCAGTGGGGTATTGCTATGTCGGTAGATGTCAAGTGTTCAGTCAAAAAAAAAATGGCAGTGGGGTATTGCTATGTCGGTAGATGTCAAGTGTTCAGTCAAAAAAAAAAATGGCAGTGGGGTATTGCTATGTCGGTAGACAAGTGTTCAGTCAAAAAAAAATGGCAGTGGGGTATTGCTATGTCGGTAGATGTCAAGTGTTCAGTCAAAAAAAAAATGGCAGTGGGGTATTGCTATGTCGGTAGATGTCAAGTGTTCAGTCAAAAAAAAAAAAATGGCAGTGGGTATTGCTATGTCGGTAGATGTCAAGTGTTCAGTCAAAAAAAAAAATGGCAGTGGGGTATTGCTATGTCGGTAGATGTCAAGTGTTCAGTCAAAAAAAAAAAAAATGGCAGTGGGGTATTGCTATGTCGGTAGATGTCAAGTGTTCAGTCAAAAAAAAATGGCAGTGGGGTATTGCTATGTCGTGTCAAGTGTTCAGTCAAAAAAAAAAATGGCAGTGGGGTATTGCTATGTCGGTAGATGTCAAGTGTTCAGTCAAAAAAAAAATGGCAGTGGGGTATTGCTATGTCGGTAGATGTCAAGTGTTCAGTCAAAAAAAAAATGGCAGTGGGGTATTGCTATGGGTAGATGTCAAGTGTTCAGGGCAGTGGGGTATTGCTATGTCGGTAGATGTCAAGTGTTCAGTCAAAAAAAAAATGGCAGTGGGGTATTGCTATGTCGGTAGATGTCAAGTGTTCAGTCAAAAAAAACAAATGGCAGTGGGGTATTGCTATGTCGGTAGATGTCAAGTGTTCAGTCAAAAAAAAAATGGCAGTGGGGTATTGCTATGTCGGTAGAGTCAAGTGTTCAGTCAAAAAAAAAAATGGCAGTGGGTATTGCTATGTCGGTAGATGTCAAGTGTTCAGTCAAAAAAAAAAATGGCAGTGGGGTATTGCTATGTCGGTAGATGTCAAGTGTTCAGTCAAAAAAAAAAAAAATGGCAGTGGGGTATTGCTATGTAGATGTCAAGTGTTCAGTCAAAAAAAAAAAAAAAAGGCAGTGGGGTATTGCTCGGTAGGTGTCAAGTGTTCAGTCAAAAAAAAAATGGCAGTGGGGTATTGCTATGTCGGTAGATGTCAAGTGTTCAGTCAAAAAAAAAACAAATGGCAGTGGGGTATTGCTATGTCGGTAGATGTCAAGTGTCAAAAAAAAACAAAAAAAAATGGCAGTGGGGTATTGCTATGTCGGTAGGTGTCAAGTGTTCAGTCAAAAAAAAAATGGCAGTGGGGTATTGCTATGTCGGTAGATGTCAAGTGTTCAGTCAAAAAAAAAATGGCAGTGGGGTATTGCTATGTCGGTAGATGTCAAGTGTTCAGTCAAAAAAAAAATGGCAGTGGGGTATTGCTATGTCGGTAGATGTCAAGTGTTCAGTCAAAAAAAAAAAAAAAGTGGAATGGCAGTGTTCA
>NW_020869419.1:1050619-1065269 GCF_003789085.1 Penaeus vannamei | reverse complement strand
CCCTTCCCCTCTCCCTCCCTCCCCCTCGGCCCTCCGGTCTCCCTACCTCTCCTGTTCCCCCTCCCCATATCCCTTCCCTCTGCATCCCTCTCCCCTCTCCCAATCTCCCTCCCTCCCCCCTCCCCTTACGGGTTCCCTCCCTTCCCCCCCTTCTCTGTTCCCGCCGTCTTCCCCCCCTCCCTCCGTCCTTCAATCCCCTCGCTCCTACCGTCCCCCCTCCCTCCCCGTCCCCGCCCCCCTCCCGCCCTTCGGCAATCTCGAGGCTTGTGTCGGCCACAGGTTAGCAAACAGGTGTTTCCATCACACACGAGGATTCCCTTTGACACGAGCCCACACCTCGCAAGTTTTGTGCTGTCCCCCGCGCCTGGCTTCTTGCGCGGGACGGGCCAGGTGGGGGCCCGCTTCCTCCTCCCACTCCTCCACTCCCCCCACCCTCTCTCTCTCCTCCTCTTCCTCCCCCTCCTCCTCCTCCTCCTCCTCCTCCTTCTCCTTGGTACTCTCTTATTTTTTTCTTCTTTCTTGGTCTTTATCTTCTTTCTGTTTTTTTTTTTCCTTTTTCTGTCGTCTTCTCTTCCTCCTTCCTGTATTGGTTCTTCCTTTTCTCTTTCTTTCTCCGCATTCTCATTCCTGCTTCTTCTTCGCCTTCTCTTTATCTTCCTTTTTTCTCTTATCCCTTCTCACGTTCTCGTTTGAGTTTTCCTCTTGTTCGCTCTCTTTCTATTCCTCTTCCTCTTCTTCTACCTCCTCTTCTTTAGACTTGAGAGTACTAGGTGGCATCCTGCTACCCGTTCGGCCGCATGGTGGCTGTAGGGGCCAGGTAGGGGGGTCCCGGTACCTGTCGCCACCGCTGGTACATTTGGTACTGGGTTGCCATTCGCGGTCGGCGTGCCCCGGCGGTACGCTGGCGTAACGAAGGCCTAAGATGTGGGTACAGCCGTGGGTCGGCGGGGGTCGGGTCAGGGTCGGTGGGAGGTGGGGGCTGGCGGGAGGGGTGGGGGGTCAGCGCAATACCGACGGGACGGTGTAGTGGAGGCTGGCACCGAGGTATCGCTCCCTTCCTCGCCGCTCATATGGGTCTTCCCTGCGCCCCGGGCCGGAAGGTCCTTTTCCGCGTGTGCGTTCCCTCACCTCCTTTTCTCCCCTCTCCCCCCCCCTCCTCCTCCTCCTGCAAACACGCCCTCTCGCACGAAAGGGTTGGGCTCGGGGGCGGGGCGGTCGGAGGGTGAGGGAGACGGGGGGAGGGGGCGAGGGGAAAGGCTAGATCGGTAACGAGGTTCAAGGTAATAGGAAGAAAGAACAGAGCAGGTTGAAGATAAGAATGGAGGAGAAATGTCATCTATAAGAACTTGATTTCTTGGATTCTTTGTAAAAAAGTTGGTTTATAGCTTTTCGCTGTTTTTTTAATTAATTTATTTATTATAGATTTGATCTATGTATTTATTTTTTGTTGTTCTTCTACAATGGAACATTATAGGTTAGGCTTTGCCCCGGTCGGAATATTCAAGGAACAATGTTTTTTTTCTTCTTTCTTTCTTTCTTTCTTCCTTTCTTTCTATCCTTCTTATCTTTCTTTTTTCTTCGTCCTTTCTTTCTTTCTTTCTTCTTTCTTCTTTCTTTCTTCTCTTTCTTTCTTTCCTTCTTTCTTCTTTCTTTCTTCTTGTCTTTCTTCTTTCTTTCCTTCTTTCTTTCTTTATTATTTACTATTCTTTCTTTTGCTCGTTCCGAGGTGGATAGGGACAGGAAAAACTTGCGGGATGGAATGTCGGGTTTGTTGGATAAGTTAGTTGTGGATTATGTACTCGTGTCAGAACTCCCGCGTTTCCCAAGCCTTGTTTTCTACTGTTGGCTCGCCTCTGTCCTGTTTCATTCTCTCGCTGCTTCCGATTCGTTCTCTCAGTATTTTTTTTTCGTTTTCTTTTTTTTCTTTCTTTCGATCTTTCTCTCTCTCTCTCTTTCTCGTCGTCTCTCTGTATTCATTCCTTTCTCTTTCTCTCTCGCGGTATTCGTGGTCGTTGACTCGTTTGTACTCGTCCTCGTGTCGGTGGTTGGTTGGTGTGTTTCGTGTGTCGTTCACTTCTTTCTTCCTTCCTCGTCCCTCTCCTCTTCGTGCCACCTCTTCCTTCCCCTCTTCCGTTCCTCTTCGTCTCTTCTCCACTCTTTCTCGTCTGTCTCGTCTTCTCTCGTCCTTCTCTTTCTCTCCGTCTATATATAATATCTATACGTAGTATATAAACCTATATATATACTTATATATTATTATATATGTAATACTCGTCCATATACTATTATTACTTATTTCTGTTTTCTGTTGGTTTCTTCTCTCCTTCTCTCTCCCTTTCCGCTCCCACCACCTCATCTCTCTCACGTATCTCCCTCGCCCCCCCATGCCCTCCCCTGCGTCTGTTCCCGTCGGGCGTGGGCGGATCGCCCTCGGCGGCCCAGGTGTGCCACGATCACAACTGTCCACGCTGGCGGTATCGTCTTACAAGTCTTGAAGTGTTGTGCTCTTCAAGTCAATAGCAATTTCAACGCCCCCCCCAACCTCGCAACCCCTCCCTCGCTCCCTCTCATTCATTTCACCGCCTCCCTCCTACCCCTTCTTCCACCCTCCTAGACCCTCCTACTTCGACTCTCCCTCCCTCACCCCCTCCCATTCTTTCCTCACTGATCCAACTCCCCTCGCTTTACCCCTCCCTCCCATCCTAAGCCCTCCTGCCCCCGTTTACCCCTCCCGCCTCTTCCCTCCCCCTTCCCCCCATTCCTCCCCCTCTCCCCGCACTTCGCTTCCGAAGGATGTTCCCGGACTTTTTCGTCGTCGGATTGTCCTCTAAGAATGTCTCTCCGGAGGCTCCTTTGGTAGGTGTTGGGAGTCGGCCCCTGAGGGGGGTGCGTTGGCTCCGGAAGCGCAGTGGTCGTGGCGGCGGGTTGGGGTTGGGGTGGGGGGGGAGGGGAGGGGTTAGAGGGGGAGGGGGTAAGTTTGGTTGAGGTATTCCGGTGGTGGGCAACGTGGCACTCTCCACTGACCGCCCCTTGCCCGTCAGGGGAAATTCTGCAGGCGCGGGTTTGTGGAGGGCCTTCTGGCATTCGAGGCGAGATGAGCTTTTTCCTTGGTTGTTAAGTTGTTTGGGGGGAGGGGACGGGGAGGGGGTGGTGGAATAGGAAAGGGGTAGCCTTGGGAGGGGGTGGTGAAAAGGGGAGTGGGGCTACATAAAATATCTCTATTAAACTAACGGGGAGGTGGAGGGGAGTGGGCTACATGGGGAAGGGAAAGGGGAAGGGGGTGGGAGTGATTTGAAAGGCGGATTAGGAAGGTGAATTGGGCCAGGTGGATTAGGAGGGAAAGGAGAATCGATGCCAGGTGGCGAGATATAAAGGGAGCGCGTGGCGGGTTTGGAATAACTCAAGGGAAGTAGGAGGAGGGTGTTTTCTCTCTCTTCTCCCTTTCTGGAAGAGATGAGAAGTGAGAGAGCCGAGGGTGAGTGGAGTTGGCGAGTATGCCTCACTCGGTTGTCCTTGGCTTTCGGTTTGAAATTTTTTCTGTCCGAGTTCTTGGTCGTTTTTGTAAAACGGCCGTTGTCAGAAGGAGGCGGGAATCGCTGGGGGCCCTCTGGAAGGCGGAGACGGAGGAGGAGGAGGAGTTGTATGTGAGGAGGAGGAGTAGGAGGAGGGAGGAGGTCAGGAGGAGGGTCCTCAGAGGAGGATGGAGGAGGCAGGAGGAGATGTGAGCGTGCTCTCTTGGTCATGGTGTAGCTGGTCAGTGGTGTCTGCAGGGCCTGTTTGTATTCTGCTTCTGTCTCGTCCCTGTCCGTCTCTCCCTTGGGAATCCTAGGGAAGCCTCTTTCCTCCTCCGCCTTACCCGCATGTCCATGCCCTTCTGGCATCTCTCCTCCTCTTCCCCTTCCCTTCCCACATATTCCTCTCTTCTCTCCGTGTACGGAGGGGGAGGTTTGAGACTGGTGAGGAAAGTGGAGAGAAAGGGTTATTGGGGAGTGGGAAGGTGAAGATGTTAAGGGAGAAGAACGTGGAAGATAGAGGGGAAGCCGAGTGAGACACGGAGGGGTAGGAGGAGTAGGAGTGAGCAGTTTCGGAAAGAAAGTGGGAGGAGGGGCAGGGGGCCGCGGGAGGGAGGGAGGGGGAGCGAGCCTGTTTTTGGTTCCCGATTGGTCCTCGCCGGGAATTGACCAAGAAGATGGATAAAGAGTCGGCGTTCATACGGTGTGTCACAGAACCCAAGAAGAAGCCAGAGCCTGCGCCGCTATGGACCATTTTTTATTTTATTTTAGCTGCATTATGGCGCCTTTTATTAAATTTCTTTTTTTCGTAGATTTTTCTTCCGTTTTTTTTTTTTTTGTTTTTTTTTGTTGTTTTTTTTGGGGGGGGGGAGTCCTGGCCTTTTTTTAGGGGAGGTATAAACAGATTACCATCTATTTTTTGGGAAAATCTGTTGCGGGGAGAGAGAGGAATAAAGCAGGCAGCACGCGGTATTCTAAGCAGTCGGGATAAGCAGGGGTTGATGAGAGGCTTGTAGACAGATCATGCTACGTAGTGTGTGTTGTAATATTTGTATCCATAGGCCCGCCCCGCCGCCCTCTCCTCCGCCTGTCCCCGGTCTTTTTGTTTCCCGTCCGGCCCCCCCTCCCATCTCTTCTCTCACAGCAACCACGCCGCCCACCTTTTTCCCCCTCTCCCTGTCTCACTAAGTAAACGCACCCGCCACCTTTCCCTTTCCCCCATTCTGCTGCGAATTCTGGCCTACTAAAAGGCTAAGCAACCCCACCCCGGCGCTCGACCTTCTTACCTCCTAACAACCCGCCATCCGCACCACCTTCATCTACCCTCGCCGCCCTGCCTCACACTGTGCACGCAACCACCGCCACCGCACCCAGCTTACCGCCCGTAACTTCACACAAACGATGCCGGCACTCTTGCAACGTGTCGCGGCGTGTGGGTGAGGGAGAAGGGAGGGAGGAGGTTGGTGGTCTGGGGTGGGAGGAGGAGGATCGGGGGAGGCCTAGGGGGAGAGGAGGTGAGGAAGGGGAGGGGGGAGAGGGGTTAGAGGCTAGGGGAGCCCAGAGGAGAGGAGGGGATGGAGGGGGAGGAGGGGAGCGGGAGGGGGACCTGCCTTGCCCCCGTCTGCCCTACAGATGGTGCAAGGGTTGAGTCCCAGCTTCGCGTCGGCTGTTGGGGCGGGAGAGGCGGGCGGGGCGAGGGATGTTTGTCGGAGCTTCTGGCTGTTTGTTTTTGTTGTTTTTTTGTTTGTTTGGGGTTTTGTAGATTGTTTATGGTTTTTTTATTTTTTTTTTTTTTGGGGGGGGAGGCTTCGATAAGGTTGCGATTCGACGTCTTTTGGGGATTAATTTTCTTTTTTTCCTTTTTCTTTCTTACTTTTTTTTAAAAATTCGCCTGTCTTTGGTCTGTCCAGTGCTTTCTGCTGTCTTTTTTATCTCTCTCCTCCATCTCTTTTTTTCTTCATTGTTTGATTCATTCTCTCTCTCTCTCTCTTCTCTTCCCACCCTTTTGATTTTCTGTCTCTCTGTCTCTCCCTCTCCCTCCCTACCTGTTTCCTCCACCCACCCATCATCCTCCTCCCTCCCTCCCTCCCTCCTGCTCCCTCCCTCCCTCCCTCCGGGGGGCGCTCAAGCTAAGGATCCCCAACCCTTCTATCCGGGTTGGGGGGAGGTTCCCACCGCCGAAGGCTGAGATCGGTCCGCCATGGGTGAGGGAAGAGCGGAGAGGAGGGGGGGGGGGAGGAGGGAGGGGGAGGGAGGTAAGGGTGTGGGTGTGGGGGTAGCGGTTGAGGTAGGTTGAGGGAAAGGGAGAGGGAAGGGTTGAAAGAGTGGGAAGGAGGTTTGGGAAGGTAGGGAAGGGGGGGAAGGGAAAAGGGGAGGGTGAGAGTGAATAAGGGGGGTCAAGCAAGGCAAGGGAGGAACGTAGGGGGAGAGGGTAGTGGGGTTGGATGAAGGCGGTAAGGGTAGGGGAGAGAGGGGAAGGGACTTGGGAAAAGGGTTTGGGAGGAGAAAAGAGGAGGGGGGAAAGGGGTAAGGGTGTTGGGGGACCTAAGGGGTGATAAGAGACCCTGGCTGCCAGTGGGTGTATTGTCGTGTTTGTCTGTCTGTCTGTCTGTCTTCTGTCTGTCTGTCTGTCTGTCTGGGTCTAATCTGTCTGGTCCCTGGTTCTGGGTCCTAATCTGTCTGGGTTGTTTGTTTGTCTGTCTATCTGTCTGTCCTGTCTGTGTTGGGGAAATCCGTCCCTTCACCAGTAGAGTTGTTTGCAAAGATCTAATGAGGCGATGAGGAGAATGGGTAAGGGGGGAGAGGGATAAAATGAGAGAATGGAATAGAAGAGAGAGAGAAGAGAAAAAATAGGAGAGAAATAATAACAGAAAAATCATCGGAGCAGAAAAAATGGAGGAGGGAAGGGAGGTGAAAAAAATTAAAAGAAAGAAAAGGACAAGAACAAGAGAGAGATGGGGGGGATACGTTGAGGGTGTTAGTGGGAGATGAATAGAGAGAATGGGAGAAAGGAAGAAGAAAGGAGAGAGAGAGAGAGAGAGAGAGAGGAGAGAGAGAGAGAGAGAGATGAAGAGAGAAGAGAGAGAAGAGAGAGAGAGAGAGAGAGAGAGAGAGAAGGAGAGAGAGAAAGTAATTAATAAAAAAAAATAAATAGGCGACCAGCAGGCGGAAGAAACGTGGGGAAGATTAGTGCAAGATTCTTGGAAAAATAATCAATTTAATGAGATCGTAATAAATTTTACGGAGTGATATTGATTCAGGCGAGTCTCCCCCCCCCCCTTCCCCTTCCTCTCCCCCCCCTTCTACCCACGTGCGCGCGTCGCCGATACGCATAACGAGGGGTCGGTTCCGTTTGAGAGGAGGGCTTAATTATTTTTTAATTATTCGTGGAGGGAGGAAGCGGAGGGGAAGGGGTGAGGGTTGGGAAGGGGAGATGGAGGGAGGGAAGGGGAGAGGGGTTTGGGGGAAGGGGAGGGAGGGAAGGAGAGGGGTTTGGGGGAAGGACGAGGGAGGGAAGGGAGAGGGTTTGGGGTGGAAGGGGAGGGAGGGAAGGAAGAGGTTGGGCGGAAGGGAGGAGATAGAGAGGGTTGGGGGAAGGGGGAGGAGAAAGGGAGAGGGTTGGGGGGAAGGGAAGGGACGGGAAGGGAGAGGTTCGGGGAAGGGGATTGGACGAGAGGAAGCGGAGAGGGGGACGTAAGAGGGGAAATGTGGAAAGAGGGAGTGAGGAAAGGAGGAGAAATGGAGAGGTATTGGGTGGAAGGAGCTGAGGGAGTAAGAGAGGAGGGAGGGAAGGGAGGGAGGGAGGAAAGGGAGGAGAAATGGGAGAGAAAAGGAGGTTGGGGGCGAGAGAAGGGAACGGGTAAGCGTTAAAGGAAAGGGACGGAAGGGAAGAGAGGCACGAGGAGGAGAAGAGAGAAGAGATCGAGAGAAGAGAGAGAGAGGATAGAGAATAGAAAGACGAGACGAGAGAGGCAGACGAGAGAAGACGATGAGAGAACGATGACGAGATGAGAGAGAGAGAGAGATAAGGACGGAAAGAGGGAAAGACTGATGAAGGGAATAGATAAATGTGCCGACAGAGCCTTCACTCGGGTGTCTGGTTATTGCATCGGCTATGGGGAGTGGAGGAGAGGGGGGAGAAGGGTAGATACGATTTTAGATATGGCGAGGGAGGGGAAAGGGGGGTAGGCGATGGGGGTGGGAGTTAGTAGGGGCCGAAAATAAGAAAAGGGGATCGGTGGGAGTGGGAAGAGGAAGGGGTACTGCTCTCGCACACGAAGGGAGATAAGGTAGGCGGAGGCGAGTGCGAGGAGGGAGGGAGGAGGGAGGGAGGGAGGGAGGAGGGAATTCGTGATCTAAGGTTGGGGACTCAGATGCTTAGGACAGCTTGCCTCTCGGGGGGCAGGGAGGGTGTGGGGGTGTGGTTGGAAGGGGGAAAGGGTGTCTTACGGGTGGGATAAGGTAGGTGCAAGAGCGAGGATGAGGGGGAGAAGGGGAGGGCAGGAATGGGAGGGGAGGGGAGGAATCTTTCTCGACATCGGGACTTTTTGTTGTTGTTGTTGTTGTTGTTTGTTTTGGTTGGTGGTGGTGTGGTGGTGGTGGTTTGGGGGTGGTTTTAGTGGGGTGTCAGTTAGGGGTCAGTCCTTTGGGGGGTCTGGTATTGAGGTGGGGGGGGTCCCCGGGCGATATCTGTGACCCGAGACGAAGTGAAATCCTTTCCGTACATACGGCGTGATCCCGTGTGTGTGCGGGTCACGTGTACACAGACCGCACCTTGTGTACATAACGCACTTGAGGTGATGTGCGCGCATTCACTCACGCACTCGTCCTCCGACCACATCCGCAATCACGGGGAGAGAAGGAGAGAGGAAGAAGAGGGAGACGAGAGGAGAGCGAAGGAAGGAGAAGAGGGTAAGGGAAGGATAAAAGGAGAAGGGAAGAAAAGGAAAGGAAGAGGGGAGAAGAGAAGGAAAGGTATAAGGGGTAANACAAGCACACACACAACACACACACAAAACACATTTCACTATCACACACACACACACACAGCACATGATCACACACACACACACAACACCAACACCAACACACACACACAACAACACAGAAATATCACACACACAACACACAGCACACCAACACACATCACACACACACACACACACAACACAGCACAACACACACACACACCACACACACAATGCACACCACAAACACACACAATAAATCATATTATATAACTTATAATATATATATATATATATATATATATATATATTATATATATATATATATATGATAATTATATATATATAAAACAACACACATCACAACACGCATACAGACACACATGTAAACACTCCCCGTTCCTGTCACAATGGGGTTTGTTTACATCACACTAATTTATCAGTGACATCACACCGCGCGTCGTGACTCACAGTTATGTCACGTGATTCAAACCCCGGTCACTGGGAGAGGGGGGAGTAGGTCAAATAAAAGAGATAGGAAGGGGGTTGATGTAGGAGGAGAAAGGAAACGAGAAATAAGATAAAATGAGAGATAAATGAGAGGGGACGAAAAGAGTGAGAGGGACAGGAAAAAGGAGAGTGAGATGTGAGGGGAAATGGAGGAAAATGCTCGGAAAAATAAGGGAATGATAAAATAACAAAAATAAATAGGGTTGGTTGGTGAAGATACAGTCGAAAGGGATAAAAAAAAGGATAAATATGAAAATATACAGAAAAAAAGGTGACCAAAAAATAAGAAAAAAAGAACATATAAAAAAGGCATGAAAAAATAAATGAAATATATAAATAAAGAAGATAAGTGAAAATAAAGATAAAACCAAGGAAACTATAAAGTATACAAATTTAAGGGGAAAAAATGAAGACAGGTTTTTCATCTCACGAATAATAATGTTTAAAACCGAAATTCGTATCTAACTTTTTTTTAAATAAAGAAATTTACCGTCACAGTTACAACGAACGTGTTCGTTATTATCACTCAGTCACGGAATTATCAAGCACCGGGAAAGATGAAAAAATTGAATAAAATAAAAAATAAAAGTTAAGAAAAAAAAATCTTCCTTCTCTGATAAATTTAGTTTCTAGATTAACGAGCCGGAAATTAGAGGGGGGGGAGGGGAGGGAGAAAGGGGGGGAGGGAAAGAACTTTGGATTAACGGTGTAATTAACAGAAAATATACGCCTTGAAGGAGAAACAAGAACCACAAAAAAGCAGAAAAAAGTTGTTAAGAGTACGGAGGTCGAAGTGGGGAGGGAGGGGTGGGGAGGGGAAGGAAGAGAGGGGGGGGGGCATTTAATATGAGGGGGCAGAGTAAAGGTAGGGGGGGTATGGTAGCATAAGGTAGGGGAATAGGAAAGGAGGCAGGGAAATGGGGAGAGACTGAGGTGGGGAGGAGGGAGGAGGGAGTGAAGGGGCTGTCGGGTAGGGTTGGGAAAAAATTGGGGTGAGGGGAGGGTAGGGAGGAAGGGAGGGGAGGCGATGGAAGGAGAATAGGATACAGGAAAAGTTAGCAAGAGGGGATGGGGTGGGGGGGGAGAATGGAAGGGGGAAGGGTGCAAGGGGGTAAATCAGGGGGTGGGAGAGGAAAGGAAGGGGGAGGATAAGGGAGTAAAAAAGGCGTGGAGGGGGGGAGGGAGGGAGGGGTCAAGGAGCAAGCAAGGGAGGGAGGGGGTCAAGGAAGTAAGCAGGGGGGAGGGGCGGGAGGGTAAGATGGCAGAGGGAGGGACGGAGGAGGAGAAGAGAGAGAGAGAGAGAGAGAGAGAGAGAAGAGAGAGAGAGAGAGAGAGAGAGAGAGAAGAGAGAGGAGAGAGAGAGAGAGAGAGAGAGAGAAGAGAGAGAGAGAGAGAGAGAGAGAGAGAGAGAGAGAGAGAGAGAGAGAGAGAGAGAGAGAGAGAGAGAGAGAGAGAGAGAGAGAGAGAGAGAGAGAGAGAGAAGAGAGAGAGAGAGAGAGAGAGAAGAGAGAGAGAGAGAGAGAGAGAGAGAGAGAGAGAGAGAGAGAGAGAGAGAGAGAGAGAGAGAGAGAGAGAGAGAGAGAGAGAGGAGAAGGAAAAGGAAAGATGAGGAAAAAGAGAGTAAGACGAAGAAACCTCAAAACACGAGGAAATAAACCAAAGAGCAAGAGGAAAGAGGAAAGCGGAATCAAGAAGCCAGGGAAATAAACCAAGAGGGAAAAGAGAGATCGAAGAAGGACACGCCAACAAGCGAAAGAACAGTCACCGCAGGATTCTCGCCCGTTCGTCGAAGAAGGAATAGGAATAAACGGAATAAATAGGGATAAACGGAAGGGGATTCTGTCGGCAAATGGACGACAGCGGGGCGAAGGGATTCGGAAGAACGAGGTTAATCCTTTGAATGAATATAGACGACATAAAGGAGGAATGCGCTTAAACGGGAGTAACCGAATCGGAAACTGTAAGACACACTGGATCATCCGGAATTACGGGAAGGGGATTAAGAAGAGGAGGAGACGTGGAGGGAAAGGGAGGGAGGGAGGAGAGAAAGGGAAGAGGGAGAAGGGGGAGAAAGGGAAGGAGAGGAAAAGGGCGGGAGAGAAGTGGAGAAGGAAAAAGGGAGAGGGAAGGGAGGAAGAGGGATCGAGAAGGAGGGAAGGGAAAGGAAGGGAAGAAGAGAGAAGGGAGAGGGAAAAGGGGGGGGATGAGAGAGGAGGAGGGGGGTGACGGGGAAATGGGAAGAGTGAAGGAGGGAAGGAAGAGAGAGTGAAGAGGATACTTGGAGAAATAAGGGAGGGGTGAATGAGAATGGGAAGGTAGGGAGTGTGTGAAAGATGGGGAGAAAACGAAGGGTGAGGAAAGGGAGGGAAGAGAAAGGAAATGGAGAAAGGGAGAGAGGGGAGAGAAGGAAAAGGAGAGCAAGAGCGAGGAAAAGGGGTGAAGGGGAGAAGGGCAACAGGGAGAGAGGAGGAGGAGGGAAAGGAACATGTGAAGAGGAACAGTGAATGAAATAGAAGGGGTGGAAAGGAGAGAGAAGGAAGGAGGGGAAAAATATGGGAGTAAAGAGCAGAAGAAGAAGAAGGGTAAGAAGAAGAAGGAAGGGAAAAGGGCAAGGGGGAAGAAGTAGGTGGGAAAGGAGAAAGGAGAAGGGAGGAAAAGGAAGAGGGGAGATGTAAGGGAAAAGGGAGGGAGGAGGGAAGGGGATGTTGAGAGGGGGAAGGGAGAATGGCGAAGAGGCAAGAGAAAGAGACGGATAACAAAGGAAAGGAAAAGGAGGGAGTGCAAGTTGAGGGGAAGTAGGAGGGAAGGGGAGAGGAGAGAGGATAAGAGAGAAATAGAGATGATTCGTAAGCCATAGGAAAAAGAGGAAGAAAAAGAAGTGGAAAGGGAAAGAGGAATGGAACATAATTAATGAAGAGAAGAGGAAGAGAAGGAAAGAATGAAGCAGGAGAGAAGGAGAAGGAGAGACGAAGGAGACGGTCGCACCGAAGACAGCCGCACAGCCTCGGAAGATACCCCGGAATCCGACGTCGGGAATCGTCTGATCCGGCCGCGTCCTCCGTCCGACTGGGAGGCCGGCCGGGGCTCCGTGCTCGAGGCTCGAGGGGCGTGATATCGGCCGGGGATATTGTAATGGCTGGAGTAATTAAAGTACATTTGCTGGCGGGCGGGTTTTCATTAAGAGCGTGCGGGCCATCGCCGGCGCTCCAATATCGCGCTCTGGTGACATCGCCTTGCCGTTCTCGCTTCTTCTCTCTTTCATTCTCTCTCGCTTCTCTCTCTATCTCTCCTTCTTTTTCCGGTCCTTTCTCTCTCGTTTCTTCTCTCTTCTTCTTTTTGCTCTCTTTTCGCTCTTTTCTTCTTTCTTCTTCTGTCTGCGTTGTCTCGTTTGTTTCTCTTTGCTCGCTCTATTTCTTTCTTTCTTTCGTTCGCTTTTCTTTCCTCTCTTTTTTCTCGCTTCTTTTTCTCGTTTCTCTCGCTTCTCTTCTCTTATGCTCTCTTCTCTCCGGTTAGTTCTTCTCTCTCTTCTGTCGGGCTTGCTTTCTATTACTCGTCGCATATTGTCTCTCTATCTTCTCACGCTTCTTCTCTCCTCTTCTCTCGGCTTCGGTCTTTCGCTGATTATTCTCCTTCGCTTTTTGGTCTCCTTTTTTATCTTTTCGCTTCTTCCTCTTCTGTCTCTTCATCGGGCTTCGTCTTTGTTCCCTGGTTGCTCTCTCTTCTCATTGTCTCTCACCTTTTATCTTTACTTCTGCTTATCTCTTCTCTCTTTTCGCGGCTTCTCTCGTCTTCTGTCTTCGTGGGCCTCTTCTCTCAGTCGTTGCTTCGTTCGTCTTCTGACGTTTTCTCTCCTGCTCTTTAATTAGCGTTTCCGGGTCGGCCCTGGGCGCTCTCCCTGCTTCTCGGGCTTCTTCTCTTACTTATTTACCCTCCGCTGATCCTCCATGTTCCGAGATCTCTACCTCTCTTGACTCTTACTTGTTGTATTCTGCGCGTACCTTTTTCTTGTTGCATGCGCCACTTTCTTCGGGGTTTGGGCCGGGTTCGTGCTTGATTATTGTTGAGTTCTCTTCCCTCGGGGTTTTTCACCCCGCCTTCGTTGCCTTCTCTTTCTGTTCATGACCTTTATCTTTCTTCTCTCAGCCATATTGCTCTTTTCGGGGAGTGTGTCTGTGCTTCTTCCTCTACTCAGTTTCTTCTCTCCACTTCTACTACTCTTTTCTCTCTCCCTCTTCTAACTCATTTTCGGTTCGGATTGTTGGGCCCGTGCCGGGTTGCTCATTCCTTCTTTCCTCCCTTCGGGGCCTAAGTGTCTTATCTTGGGACTGTTTCCTAGTCAATTTCTTTATTCCCTTTCTTTCTTCTTTCTTTCTTCGCCTATTTCACACCTACGGTTTTCTTTCCGAAGCGTATTTTTTTCTCACTCTATTGGACCTTGTCTTCATTTCTTCTGTCTTCCTTCTTTTTGTTAAATCTCCATGTTTGCTTTCCCGTCCCTTCTCCTATTATTTTCCTCCTTTCTCCCTCATTTCCCTCCGACTCCCTCTTCTTGTCTTTTCTTAAATCCTTCTTCCCTCTCTCTTCGTGTTATCCGGTGTTTTGGGGTCGTGGCCTTCTCTATGCTTATCGTTGAGTTCAGTTGTGGGATGGCATTAACGCTCACACAGGGCGTTTTAAGTACCATTCACATCATTTGCCACAAAGACCCAAAGTTGGAGGGTGGACAGACAGTGGGTTCTTACCACTGCACCACTTCATGCCCACTTCGTGCCCTTCTCGGTGCCTCACTCGTGCCCTCGTCGTGTGCCCTTTCTCGTTTGCCTTCGTTGTGGCCCACATCGTGCCTCTCGTGCCTGCTTGCTAGAGTGCCTTCTCGTGTCTCCTCGTCTCCTCGGTTCAAATGGGCAAATGATTATCTCCTGTGTTTTACTAGTGCCAGCCATAATTTTATGCCCATCAATGCAATTTCATCTGGTATGGAGGGTATTTGTTTTTTTACTGTGTTTCAAGCCATATATTGGACTTATTGAGTCGTTTGCATATATTTGATATTGTTCCTTTTTGTTTGGGTTGTTTTGCTTGTACTAATACCTGGGCGATTTCTTAATTTGGCTTTTATGTGTGTGTATGAAGGGCGGTGGTATCTGTTCGGTAGGGTGGGAGGAGAGGAAATAGGAGGAGGGAGGAGTAAGGTAGATATAGGGGGTAACGAGGAGGTATATAGAGAGGAAGAGGAAGGTGTGTGGTGTAAAGGATTCAGGTGTATGAATTGTTAGGAGGGGTTATACTTGGATTGAGAAGGAGAAATTTAGAGAGGAGGAAAGTGTGGAAGTTTCAGTGGGTAAGAAGAGATATGAATGTTGGTGATGGTTTTAATAGGTAAGGGGTAACAAGTATAGAGGGAGGAAGGAAGGAGAAGGTGGAAAAGACGAGGGAGCAGTTCGGTAGAAAGTATTATTAGATTGAGCACGTATAGTGATGAAATGTTTGAAAAAAGGAAAATATGACCAGCTGCTCAATGGTTACGGAAGAGAGATAAAAAAACAATTTGACCATCAACAGAAGCTTACTCGAGAGAGGTAAAGAAAAAATATATCAGAGCTAGGAGGAAGAATAGAGAGAAATAAAAAGGTAAAGGAGCGGAAATTAAGTTTGAGGAGG
>NW_020869419.1:1038119-1043119 GCF_003789085.1 Penaeus vannamei | reverse complement strand
GTGTGTGAGAGTCTGGAATGAGAGCACGGTACTTCTGTGCGTACGTGCGTGTGTGTTTGTGCACATGTGGGCGCGTACATGTATGTGTTTTTGTATGTGTGTGTTTGTTTGCGTGTGTGTGTGTGTTTGGGTGTGTGCGTGTGTGTGTTTGTTTACGTGTGTGTGTGTGTGTGTGTGTGTGTGTGTGTGTGTTGTGTGTGTGTGTGTGTGTGTGTGTGTGTGTGTGTGTGTGTGTGTGTGTGTGTGTGTGTGCGTGTGTAGGTGTGTGTGTGTGTGTGCCGTGAGTTGAGTGAGTGTGTGTGCCGTGAGTAAGTGTGTTAGTGTGTGTGTGTTTCGTGAGTATACGTGCGTGCGCGCAAGAATAATTCCATCAGAGTGTGATTTGGCAACAGTCCTTATAAATATCTATCTGCGTCCGTAAGTCCGTTTTCGCCATCAACGCTAACAGAGCTTCTGTTTTAACAGATGGTGCCATCCCTGCCATTAAAGCTGGTTGTTAGCCGTAATGCCACTTCTGGTGTTGACGTTACTGTTGATGCCGCCTCTTGCCTGCGTAATAAGACTCGGGTGATGGTTCTGCTATCAATGGCGCTGCTGCCTCGCCTGGTAAAGGGTGCCGCTGCAAAGGGTGTTCAACGATATTTGTGAACCCTTTTTCTCTGTTCACTATTTTTTTTTCCTTTACAGTGCATGAACGATTTGTGAACCCTTTTTCTCTGTTCGCTATTTCTTTTTCTTTTTGTACAATTCATGAACGATTTGTGAACTGTTTTTCTCTCTTCACTAATATTTTTTTACAATGCATGGGCGAAACGTCGACAGTCGTTGACTAAATAGTCTGAATCTGAATCAAGAAGGTAGTTGGTTTTTAGAAGAATGATAAAAAAATTATGTTTTTTTTTTTTTTTTTAGATTTGGGATAAATTCGTTGCCTTTAATCCTACATGATCATTAAAGAAATATCTTAATAATGCAAAAAAAAAAAAAAAAGACTAGATTAGCGCAGCCACTCGAGTAAAAGCAGAATCTCCTCGACTTGAAGCGTTTGGAAGCATAAAGAGAAGACGAGAACGAAGAAGAAATACAAGACAAACAATGTCGTAAAGAGAAGCATTACCGAAACTCGTCGATTCCCCCCCCTTCTTCTTCTACTTCCCTCTTCCCTCTTCCCTTCTTTCCTTCGTTTTTCTTATTCTTCTTTCTCCCCTTTTTTTCCTATCGCTTTCTACTTCTTCTACTTCCTTCTACTCCTCCAACTTTTTTTCTTCTTTCTCCTCTTCTCTTCCTCCTCCTCTCCTCTCCTTCTCCTCTCTTTCCCCTTTCCCTTTCCCCTCCTCCCCTCCCTCTCTTCCTCTCCTTTCCTCTATCCGGGCAAGCGTTGCCATGGTTGCTGACATTCTTGTTGGTCTCGCGCTGACGTTGGTGCTTCAGTTGACGCTGAGTGCCGGCTTTGCCTTCGAATCTGACGTTTGACGGTGCGTGACGGCTGACGCTGACGCTGACGCTGACTCTGACGCTGACGCTGACGTTTGTGACACTGACGGCTGACGCTGTGACACTGACGGCTGACGCTGTGACACTGACGGCTGACGCCTGTACTGACGCTGACGCTGACACTGACGGCTGACGCTGTGACCACTGACGGCTGACGCTGTGACACTGACTGGAACTGGACGGCTGACGCTGTGACACTGACGGCTGACCTGTGACACTGACGCTGACGCTGTGACTGACGGCTGACGGACACTGACGGGACTGACGGCTGACGCTGTGTGACGGCTGACTGACCTGACGGCTGACGCTGTGACACTGACGGCTGACGCTGGACGCTGACGGCTTTGACGCTGACACTGACGGCTGACGCTGTGACACTGACGGCTGACGCTGTGACACTGACGGCTGACGCTGTGACGCTGACGGCTGACGCTGTGACACTGACGGCTGACGCTGTGTGACTGACTGACGGCTGACGCTGTGACACTGACGGCTGACGCTGTGACGCTGACGGCCTGACGCTGTGACACTGACGGCTGACGCTGACACTGACGGCTGACGCTGTGGCTGACGCTGACGCTGACGCTGACGCTGACGCTGTGACACTGACGGCTGACGCTGTGACACTGTGACGGCTGACGTGACACTGACGGCTGACGCTGTGACACTGACGGCTGACTGACACTGACTGACCGACGCTGACGGCTGACGCTGTGACACTGACGGCTGACGCTGTCTTGCTGACGCTGTGACTGACGGCTGACGCTGACACTGACGCTGCTGACGCTGACGGCTGACGCTGTGTGAACGTGACACTGACGCTGACGCTGTGACAACTGTGACTGGCTGACGCTGTGAAACCAAACGGCTTGTGACACTAAATCTCACTCTATCCCCGTTTCGTTTCTTTTTTATTGTATTTTAATATGAATTTGTTTTAAGTCCAATCACTTTCGCAGCGTCTCGTTTTGTTTACACGGATTTATTCATCACTATATTCTAACGTTTGCTCTATTTCTCCTTCTATCTATTATCATGATTATCACCAACAGCTTTTACATTCAATTTATGCATGTCTTCATTACTCATCAGCTGATTTGTTCACCGCTTTAATCCCTTCAACAATTCATATGTTGTTCATTTCGTTTTTAGCTTTTCTCATTTCATTCATCTTTATCGTATCTACTCATTGTTATTCATTCAGCGCATGTATTTTTTTTTCGTTTATCTATCCTTCGTCTTGTTTATTGTCAATTTCTATTTTCTATTTTTGTTTTATTATTTTAGTTCATGTTCTGCTTTACTCTTTTTCGAGATTTCATTTTATCTCAGATTTTATTTCATTGGTCTAATTATTTTTCTATATCACATCTCTTTTTATACTTATTTCTTCTTATTATTATTATTTGTTTATTATCTTATTTATTTATCTTTATTTTATTTTTTTTTTTTTTCATTTTACATTTTTATTTTTATTTTACTTTAATTCCATTTCATTCAGATAATTCATTCATCTATTTTCCTTCTCCCATTTCACTCACCTATATTCTCTTTCATTCCACATTAATCTATTTTCTCTCATCCATTTCATTCATCTATTTCCTCTCTTCCACTCCATCCATTCTTTCACTCATCTATTCTTAATTTCTTCATCTTATCCCTTCACATACACCCATTTCCCCATTTCCCCATTTCCCCATTTCCCCATTTCCCCATGTCCTCCTTTATCCCTTTCTGTTCGATTTCGTGCAATCTCGACTTCGGACCGAAATTGCTTTAAATCTCACAGCTGATTCGATTATCGGCGTGATGTATATGCAAATCTTTCTCAAAATGGGCGAACCAATTGACTATGATAACGACGTGTAGTTTGCGCGCCGAACAATAACAGTTCTACGCTGCTAATAAACATCAGAAGTAATATCACGAATGTGGAATAGAATAAAGAGAGAAAAAAATAGAGATAATTAAAGAGATGATGATGATAATGTGCTGGGAAAAAATAAAATAAATGGAAAATAAAATAATTGGATGTGTAAATGTAATATGTGAGTATATTTGTAGAAGATCAGGTACAAAACGGGAAAAATATGCTTTTGCAAGATAAAAAAACATATTTAAAATAAAATATCAAGAGGAAAAGAAAGAGAAACAGAAAAAAGCAAAAAAATATCTAAACACTTAACAAACAAGAGGCAAAGGTTACTACCTCAGTAATATGAAATATGTAACTAAGACGACTACAAAATGACGACTATCCCCTCCCCTCCCCCTTATCCTACCTCCCTCTCCCCCTTTCCTACTCTAATCCCCCTCCTCTCTCCACTTTCTCCCACATCCCAACCCCCACCCCACCCCCTCCAACAATGTGTACGCTTATGACGTCACGTGACCCACATAACCATTTGGTCAGTGGGAAGGGGGGAGGGGGAAGGAGGGGGAGAAGGAAAGACCCGAAGGAGGTGGAAGAGGGAGGAGAAGGGGGAAAGGGGAGGGGGAGAAGGAAAGTTGGGGGGGGGGGGCTTCATGGGTCTTTTACGAGTCCTATGGCCTTGTAAGAGCCTTCTGTAGAGGCCCTTGAGGAGCTAAGAATAGGAGCGGGAGAGGAGGGGGCGAGTGAGGGGGAGGGAAGGAGGAGAGGAGGGAGGGGGAGGGGGAGAGAAGGAAGGAAGGAGGGAGGGGAGAAGAAGGAAGGAAGGAGGGAGGGGGAGGGAGGGGGGGGAGAGAAGGAAGGAAGGAGGGAGGGGGAGGGAGTGAAGGAAGGAGGGAGGGAAGGAAGGAGGGAGGGGGAGGGAGGGAAAGAAGAAAGGAGGGAGAGGGTGTGATGTTGAGTGTTGTTGAGGCTGTTTTGCAACATGTCTGAGGGCTTAAGGTGCGCGTACAAGCATCGAGGGTGATAAAATGCGAAAGAATACATCACGCACCGTCCGTTTATCCCAAAATAAGGACGTAGGTTTAAAAAAAGCAACTGACAAATTATTGCAAATCTGGAGACGTTACATAGACATAGTTAAAATACCCGTAAAACAAATCGTATTTTTCTCAACGTTTCACTCTTCAAGACTCCCATCTTTGAAGAGGGTTTTCTCAAAAGAAAATAAGGAGAAAAGAAGAAGAAAGAAGAAGGAAAAGGAGTAAAAAATAAAAGAAAAAGAAGAAAAAGTAAAGAAAGAAGAAACAAAAAGAAAAAAAAGGAGATAAAAAAATCAAAAATAATAATAACGGTACAAGCTCCCATATTACCCCAACGCCAAGCAGCCGAAGAGAGGGAATCCCAGGGAGTGTACCGTCTGTACCCAAGTTGCAATTGCACAAAAAGGAATCCTACCATCGATCCTACGCGGTACGGGGCGCTGCCACATGTCAAACGGAAGCAAAGGGGAACAATGACCCTTTTGCAACAGACCTCAGGTAGGTCGGGTCAAGGTCACACGGGCGTCCACGTATTTGATTACGCGATCTTTCTTTTGAGGGGGGGGGGGGGGCATAATTTGTCAGATGATCTT
>NW_020869419.1:1017455-1022455 GCF_003789085.1 Penaeus vannamei | reverse complement strand
GATGGAGAGGGAGGCGGGGGGGAGGGGTGGGTAGGCTTTGGGGGAGGGAGGGGTGGAGGGTAGGGGAATGGGGCAGCGGATGGGCAGTAAACGAAGGAAAGAGGAAGTAAAGGCAATAGTGTTGCGGTTAGAAAGAGAGGCAGAGGAAGAGAAGGGATAGGAGGGAGAAAACAAGAGAAAGAGGATAAAGAAGGAGGGGAGAAGGGATGGACAGAAATATCAGAAAAGGAAAGAGAGAGAAGGAGAGGATGGGATAGATTTTAAAAAGTAAGATGAGAGGAACAGAAAGAGAAAGGAAGATACTGAAAGAAAGTGGGAAAGAGAAACAAAGAGAGAGAAAGGCAACGAGAGGAGGCAGAAAAAAATAGAAACAGAAAGAAAACAAAATGTACATTGAACGTGACACCGAAATACAAGAAAAAACATGATGACAGAGAAAACCAAAAAAAAGAAGAAAACTTAAACTCAATAACTTAAGATCTAAGACATTTACACAACAGAAATCCAGACTCCAGTTGTGTCTTGCTTCGTCCGCGTGAAGTAAGCCAGCCAGATGTCAGGGACTTTAATCTTAAGTAATGCTATCGTTATCATTGATATACTTTTCTTTGTTATATATATTTTTTTCTGTGATTATCATTTTTATCGTCATATTCATTGTATCATTATTATCATTAGTAGTAGCATTAGGAGTACTGTTGTTATCATAATTATCATCATCATCATCATTTCTGTTGTTTTCACTATTATTAGTACTCCTACAACTATTATCATCGTTATTATTATCACTATACAGTATCTTTATTATTATTATTATTGTTATTGCTCGTATTAATAGTTTCGTTATTATCATCATTAGTAGTAGTAGGAAATTAGTAGGAAAGACCAGAAAAGAGCATTCCGTATCATTCTTTGGTCAAACTACACCACATACTCAGATGCGCTAAACCAACTCCTTGGAAGACCGGAGAAAATCCTTAACAGAAAAATTCGCGCACAACATCCTTACATCCACGAGGCCTCGGCACCTGCTGCCCGACTTGCGCCAATCAAGCAGACGGCTTCGTGAGGATGTTAACAATAAATTACGTGAACCAAAGTGTCATACATCCAGATATTATATCTCGACTGTTCCCTATTGTATTAGACACTTAAACGATGATAATGATAACTTTGTAAAGTAACAATTTTACCTTTGTAACTACAACTTTACTCTTTATTATTATTAGTAGTAGTAGTAGTAGTAATAACAGCATTACGACTGCTATCGTGATAGATATTAATACTACTAGTACTGTAATTATCATGATATTTATCACTGTGATGATGATAAGAGCTTTCACCTTTATCATCATCATCTCTCCATAGTTATTATGATTATCCTCATTATTTCGTTATTATTGCCATTATCATTGTTATCATGATTATCATTATTATCACTATCAATGATAGTATTATTTTTATCATCACGTCAATAAAATTACCAATATTATCATTATTATCATCATCATTATTGTTATTATTACTATTACCTTTATTAGTATTAATGTTTTATTATTTTTTTTATTATTGTTTTAGTTATTATTAGTAAAAGTACCAATATTATCACTGTTACTTTTTCTCCTAGTGATGATGGCAATAATAATGACAATAACAATAAGAATAATGACATTAACAATGACAATGATAATGATAATATTCATAACATAAAATACAATACTAATATCAATCAGTGAAATAATGATAGTAATAATGATTACAATGATGATAATCAGAATAACAATATTAATGAAAATAATGATAAGAAGGATAATGATTACAATAATGATAATGATAATGAGCATGATGACAACAATGATAATGATAATACTAATGATAATAAAATTATAGCAATGATAATAGCAATAATAATGATAAGGATGACAGTAATAACTAGAAGCACTCAGAGAGCGCAAACCTAATGATGACAATAATTATTATCATTATACTGTCAGAAAAAAAATAAAAATGGCACCAAAATTTAAAGACGACACAGTGACAAGTAATGTCATGATATAATAATAATAATAATAAATGATAATAATGATGATGGTAATAATACAATAATATAATTGATAAAAGAATTAATAAATAATAAATAATCATGGTAAAAAATAATGACTGTAAAAAATTAAGTTAAAAAAGTAAAATCCAAGTTAAGCGCGAGAGAAGGAACGGCGGAAGTGAGAGGAATCCGAAGACAGCACGCACGATTTCGGATGCGGCAGCGACGGATTTATACCGGAGTAGGGATAAAATAGCAGCAATATCCGGCCGTATAGAGCTTCCCGCGTTCGGATGCGTAGAGAAACTTTGGGAACTTTGCGAGTCAGCGGCCAGAAAGCGCGGGAAAATTATCGCCTGTTCATGAATCCTCATTTTAGGGGGGTAGGGGGGGGATGGAGGAGAGGGGGGAAGAAGGGAAAGGTAGGGAGAGACAGGGATGGAGAGAGAGAGAGAGAGAGAGAGAGAGAGAGAGAGAGAGAGAGACAGAGAGAGAGAGGGAGAGAGAGAGAGAGAGAGAGAGAGAGAGAAGAAGAGACAGAGACAGAGACAGAGAGAGGAGGGAAGAGAGGTGTGGAATGAAAGAGAGGAGAGAGAGAAAGAGAGAGAAGAGAGAGAGAGGAGAGTGAGAGAGAGAAGAAGAAAGAGAGAAGAGAGAGAGAGAGAGAGAGAGAAGAGGAGAGAAGAGAGAGAGAAGAGAGAGAGAGGAGAGAGAGAGAGAGAGAGAGAGAGAGAGAGAGAGAGAGAAGAGAGAGAGAGAGAGAGAGAGAGAAGAGAGAGAGAGAGATGAGAGAGAGAGAGAGAGAGAGAGAGAGAGAGAGAGAGAGAGAGAGAGAGAGAGAGAGAAGAGGAGGAGAGAGAGAGAGAGAGAGAGAGAGAGAGAGAGAGACGAGAGAGAGAGAGAGAGAGAAGAGAGAGAGAGAGAGAGAGAGAGAGAGAGAGAGAGAGAGAGAGAGAGAGTGAAATCCAACGCAAACAAACAGATAAAAGGCTGGTAAACAGATAGACAGAATGATCGCATACCCAAGTACAGTCGTTCCCCAACCGGCCAGGTATATATTATATACAAAATACACAAACATATAGATATGTCCCAAGTAAACCTTTGTATGAATGCTATGTAAACATTCAGAAATTCTTTAATGAATTTCTAATGCGTTTTTCCTGTTTTTGCGTTGCGTTTGTTATGTGTTATAGAGGTTTACAAAGGGTCTAATTAAATTGGATGTATTTCTGGCTGACCGCTCACCTCTTTGTTCTTTTATCTAACTTTTTTTTCTTTTTCTTTTTTTTTATTGTGACTGTGGGTATTATCAGGTCTGTTCACCGAGTGAATTACTGTGCTATGGTGTGAGTGTGTATGTTGATGTGTAGGTATTATTGTATGCTTGTGGAGTTTATTGTGTCTGTACGTGTGGATAATCTTTGGGTGTCTGGTTCTGTGTGTGTGTCGGTGTGATTGTGTGGTAGATTTTACGTACATGTGTATGTTTTTGTGTTTGTTTTCGTCTGCTTGTGAATGCACTAGCATCTATTTGTGTTTGTATTACCTTTTATACAGGGGCGGGGATGGGGTATCACCAAATATGATTTTTATTAATGTACCTATTGTTTGTGCATGTATTGTGGGGGCAGGGATTCATTACTGTGCTTGTCTGTTTTCGCGAATGTTATTGTTTCTGCTTGTATCTTTTTAGTTTTCTGTGATTGTTCTTGCTGCTTATCCTTTAGTTTTCTATGTGAATGTGGTTGCGTCTGCCTCTTGTGTGCTGGGATGTGCAGCGGCAGCGCTCTCGTCTGCCCGTCTTACTGACCTGCGTTCAAATCCCGCTCTGCCAGTGGATGGCAACCCCGGCCATGCCTTGCTCACAGGGGAGGATTTAGAAAAAAAAAAAAAACAGCAAGTCACAGCAAAGAACATCCATTACAACAAACAGAATGAAAATAAATCAACATTTCAAAAATTTTTAAAAATCTATTTGAGTTCCCTTTACGTGTGTTTTTGCCCTCTTGGCGTTGTCATTGCCTTTGCTCCGGTGTGGATGGTTTGTGTGATTGTTTGTGTGTTTGTTTTGTGCGGATGTTTGAGCTTGTGCTATTATGCAAATGCCGGTGAATTTACGTGTACTCCTTGTACGCTGAAGTTGGGTTGATGTTTAAAATGTTGCGTAGGTTTTGTGGCGTATGTGGATTTTATGCTTTCTTGACTCTGTATTTCTTATGTATGTGGGTTTTTTATTATTATTATTATTCCGTTTATTTACTTGTCTATGTTTCTTTTTATTTGATCGTTCTTCATTTATCTACAAAATTGCCAGTCTATTCATTCATTCACTTATCTATCTATCATTCTATCATCTATATCTGTATATGTTTATTTATATCGATCTCTCTGTCTATCAGTTTATTTATCTATGTGTTTTTTTTTTTACATATGTTTTTTTTCTCTCCCCATTGTTGCATTTTATTTCCTAGTTCTTTGGCAGAGATCGTTTGCACTTTTTCCCCTTATTTTGTGTTTGTGTGTTTTTTATACGTGGCGCGTTTGCATATAAATTGCACTCGTGGATCTGTTTATTTGTTGTTTGTTCTTTTTTCTATGTCTTGCAAGTGCTTTCGGGATTTGTCTTGTAATTCAGAGTATGTTAAGCAATGGCTCTATTTATGCGTTTGTGAATATGAGGACGACACTATCCCTCGCTTCCTTCATCTCTCATCTTTTCATATCAAATTTATTCTATCTTACCTTTTCGTAAATTTGCTTCTTTCCTCCTTCTCTTCTTTTTCTATATTTTTTCTGTTGTCAATATCATCCTTCTCGTATTTGTCGTTTTCCTATTCCACTGCCCTTTTTTTGCCTTTTTCCTCCTTTTGTTCGTCTTCTTTATCATGGTCCCTGTCTCGTTTTTCTCCCCTTACCCCTGTTCTCTATCCTGGCTGACACCTTTTTCCTTCCT
>NW_020869419.1:1009955-1012455 GCF_003789085.1 Penaeus vannamei | reverse complement strand
AAAAGTGAGTCCTTTGGGTTCTTAGCTGATAAAATAGTGACCCTGTGTCTCGACGAAATCGTACTTGTGACCAAAAGAGAGCGGGCTCTTTCGAACAAACTCATCAGCCTTGAAGAACCATGAAGAAGCTGACACATGCTCTTCCTGAAGTCAAGCAACAGACGAAGTCTGTGTTGATTAAGGCATGCGACACGGGTATTGTTGTTGCAGTCAGTATTTTTTGACTCCAGGATGCAGGCTTAGACAGGATTTGGGTAGGACTTGGCCAGGGTCAGTCCATTAGAGTTGCCAGTTCATGATATAGTGGTAAAT
This sequence comes from Penaeus vannamei, assembly GCF_003789085.1. Classification (NCBI taxonomy): domain Eukaryota; kingdom Metazoa; phylum Arthropoda; class Malacostraca; order Decapoda; family Penaeidae; genus Penaeus; species Penaeus vannamei. The sequence continues at coordinate 1,012,143 of NW_020869419.1, read as the reverse complement.
CTTGCCCCAGAGAAATCCAGTGGTATGTTGTTACTTCACACCTCCACTGGCTGTGATGTTGTATCAGCTTTTTGTATTAAAGGCAAGAAAGTTGCATGGCAAGCATGGGAAGTGAGCCCTGTCTTCAAAACACAATCAATACTCACGTATCATAGATGCAGACCTCAACATTCTTGAAAGGTTTGTTATCACTATATAGTGTATGGCAAGCAGAGCACTGCAGGCAAGGTTGATGAGGCAAGACTGAACTAGTTTGCCATAAAGCAAAGATCTTATGATGCCTTTCCACCGACAAGCGCGTCCCTCGTTCAGCATGTGATCCGGACTGCCTCCCAAGTACCTGCATACGAGCCAGGCAAGTGTGCAAAATGCAAACCGAAAGCCTGCCAAATGGGGCTGGAAATAAGATGGCGAGGCCAGGCAAGTTCTCTGGACAACCTTCCACCCGTTGCTCAGATTTGTGATCAGTTGGTAAAATGCAGTTGCAAGACTGAAAGCCGAGGTCGAAGTGTACACAATTGTGTGCCTCCAAATGTGAGGACTAAAAGAAGAACAAATCGAAGCAGTACGTCAACAGCAAGTTATTTCATTAAAATGAATAAATGAATAAGATGAAAAGAGCTTTTGGATGTTCTTTTTTCCTATTCATGAATATAAGTAGAATTGTTCTTCGTAGAGGGGCGGGGTTCCCAAAATGAAGAAGGAAAAAAACAAAAACGTTAAACAGTTTATTTTTTCACACTGCCAAACAGGTAATCGAAGTTAACATTATCCCATAAATCACATTTCGCATGCACTGGCCAACCTAGGTAAGCCAAACATATCTGATCTAGCACTGTTGAAATGAAATATGCACAATTTACTGTCCTACCGCATGTCTCTACATTGGGTGGTCACGTACCTAGACATCACATTCGAAACACCACGGAGTGTTTCATCGTTTAATTCCCATAGTATCTTAATAACATTGAATATTATTGATATGCTAAATGCAGAACTGGATTCCTCATGCACAGAGCTAATTTCTCGAGGTATAGACCATCAAAATAGGACTTTTTAATGAAATTATAGGTCAAACAAGTGGATAACTTTTTTGTGAGAGTAGGTTCTGCAGCACTTATATCACCATGCGATAGATCATTTTGACAATCTGCTCCAAAAAGAGGAAAACACAGAGGAAAGGATATCGAGAGAGAGAAAACTATTTTCAAACGGACAGACAGAACAAAGGAGAAAGACAAGCTGAAAGAAACACAAACACACACAGACAGAGAGAAATGGAAAGGGAGACAAATAGTAGGATTGTTTATTGACAGCCTAAGATGAAAAGATAAATGGTTGGATGACCTAATTGTCTGTCGGACATGCAATCTATATAAGCATTTAATCGTTCTATGTCATCTGTCTGTCTGTCTGTTTGCCTGATCCGTCCGTTGAAATATCTTTTTATTTAGCTGTCTCTCACTGATATCCCTTTTACGGTCTCTCTCCCTCTCCCTCCCCTCTCCTTCTCTCTCTCTCTCTCTCTCTCTCTCTCTCTCTCTCTCTCTCTCTCTCTCTCTCTCTCTCTCTCTCTCTCTCTCTCTCTCTCTCTCTCTCTTCTCTCTCTCTTTCTCTCTTCCGTATATCTGAAAGTATATTATATACATAACAGTATGTAAATATGCTAATGAAGTTTGTATTTTGATATGAATGAATCCATACACGTATCTATGTTTATATGTATGATATATATGTATTATGTTTGTACGTAACTATGTGTAGATCCATGTACATATGCATGGACATATAATTCTCATTGTGGGCTTCCATTTTCCTGCTCCTTGTTTGCCAGTCTTTTATCTATCTACTTTTATGACTGATGTCCTCATTTCCTCCTCTTAAACTCTCTCTCTCTCTCTCTCTCTCTCTCTCTCTCTCTCTCTCTCTCTCTTTCTCTCTCTCTCTCTCTCTCTCTCTTCTCTCTCTCTCTCTCTCTCTCTCTCCTCTCTCTCTCTCCCCTCTCTCTCTCTCATTTCCTCCCTCCCTTTCATTTCCCTCCTCTCCTTCCCTCTTTCCTTCTCGTTTTCATTCCTCTCCTTCTCTCTATCGTTCCCTCCCTCCCTCCCTCTTCTTTCCTCATCTCCTCCCCTCCCTCCCTCTCGTTTCCTCCTCCCCTTCCCTCTCTTCCTCCTCCTTCGCTCCCTCC
>NW_020869419.1:974623-983217 GCF_003789085.1 Penaeus vannamei | reverse complement strand
CTTGAAGAAAAACAATTAAAAAATGGGATTCCGTGCAACAAGACTGGGCTTTCTTGAAGACTGTACAAGAGAGGACTGATATGACTGTAGGAAGCGATAATGGATCACTGTAATTTAAAGATATTGTCTTGGAATATTAACGGCTTGCGACATAGGGTTTCAGACCTCCATTATTTCGTTTTAAAGATTTAATATTGACATCATCGCTTTTCAAGAAACGAGGGATAGAGATGGGAATATTTTCAAACTTAATGGATATAGGGATTTCATCTATATTCAACAGAACAGGTTAGAGGAGTGTCGACTTATGTTAAAAACTCAATACCAGGGAATAGACAGTGTGTAAAGGTATATCTAAATGAAGGTGAGCTTAATATTGTAAATTTGTACATATCAGGTGGCTGTTTTGACATATTCATTATCTGATTGTATGTTTCATGAATCAACACTAGCTTTTGGCGATTTTAATGCCCGGCATCCAAGGTTGGTAAATATGGGAAGAGTAAATAACAATGGAGTCAAACTTATTCAATTCTTGCAGGATTTACCAAATGCAACATTATTAGAGAATAACAGTGCAACTCATATCAAGGGAGGGAGGCTGGGTTATGCTTGCATGATAAGCAGTCAGGGAATTCAGGGTGACTGCGAGGTAGTTGAAGAGCTTTTGAGTGATCACTTTGCTTTATATATTAGGGAAAAGGCAGGCGACCTACATGAGGAAAAGAATAATTCTAAAGAAAGACACTGAACTATTTTTACGAAACATGGATAAATAGTATAGAGATGATCACCCTGAAAATGTACACAAATTCAATGACGATCTTTTAAAAGAAACAAAAGAATCTGAATTCATCACAGCCGAAGGTAGCTAATAAGGCACACAGAGCCAGAATTTTTTTTATGCTTATGATAAAATCTTAAGAGGATGGACTGCTGAAGGCAGCCCATAAGAAGTGGGTTGCAAATGGCAAGAGGGAAGGAGACGGGGAAACTCTTTTGGAAGGAGCGAGATTGTGGGGGTGGAAGGAAGGAAAGAGACAAGGGCAAGGTTTGGGAAGAGGTTTGCAGAAACCACTGGGAAAAGTAAAAATTTGAAGGATGTATGGTACAATGTAAATAAACCGCGGGAAAAAGTTAACTTAATTAGTCACTTGCATCCAAACGAGAAGGCGAATGAATTAATGATAGACTGGGCAGAAGCAGCTAGTACTGATTCACTGCCTCAAAGATCGAGAGAAGCCCTAAAACAATGGGAAGATGAAAGGAGGGATTTTATCAGGTCGTCTAATTAATCAGTTACCTGTGTAGACATTACAAAAGAGGAGTTGATGGCTGCCATAAAATTGGGTAAATCTACAGCACCAGGTGAGGATGGTGTGACCTACGAAGTTTTGAATTGCTTAGCTAGTATGTACAACAGCCCCCTATTAAGCCTTTTTAATGCAAGCTTCAAAGAAGGCAAGTTACCTGATGCATGGAAAAGAGCCATTTTGATCCCTAAACCTAAATCAAATGGTAAATATAGACCAGTTTCATTAACCTCCTGCATTTCCAAAATGATGGAAAGAATTATACTAAATAGGTTAATTTATATCAGGAGATCAGCTCTCGTGTAACCTTTATGGATTTTTAAAAGGGAAAAGTACGGCAGACAGTGTGATTGTGCCAATCATATGATGCCGACAAATGTAGAGTATTTGTAGACTTAAAAGGCGCATTCGACAAAGCCCATGGAGAGGTAATTCTATATGAATTAGGAGCGTTGGGCTTCTCGGGAAAGATTCTACACTGGATTCGAGATTATCTTTGTGAGAGAAGCGCTTGTTTGGTATCAGGGGTGTAGGTCTGATGTAAGAAAGCTTGAATTAGGTATTCCACAAGGAGGAGTGTTAAGCCCGACTTTGTTTAATGTTTTGATGAACAAAGTAGCCAACTGTAAATACCCGAGAGGTGTCGCACGTATCATATATGCTGATGACATTCTTTTCCAGGGAAATTGTATAAAGAATGTACAACTTGCCTTAAATAGCTTTAGTAATCTTGCTCGTAAGATGGGATTGGTTGTTAATGAAGAAAAAAAATAAATTTCAGACCAAAATAAGAGGTAATGAATTGCTTACTCTGAATGAAAAAAAAATATTGAAAAAGTACCTACATACAAATACTTAGGAATGTACATTGGATTTACTCCTACAAGCAAGGATGCTGAAATTAATTATGTACTCACGGAATGCAAAGCAAGATTGCAGCCCTTAAAAGCTCTAGCATATTGCGGGGAGGAAGCGGGCATTCCCACTCTGAGGATGGTATATTTGAGTATACCCAGGTCGATTGTTGACTATGCAGGCCATGAGGGTCATTTTAGGATGCCCCAGGAATACGAGGGTTGACATTATGAGAACAGAACTGGGATTACAGAGTATAGAACAACGGGTCAAGGACATTAACTTGGCTGCAGCCGTTCGGTTCATGAGAAGGAACAGCGGGAGGAAGCTTGTAAAAGATATGCAAGGAAGGATGGAAAATACAAGGACATTTTGTAGGCAAGGAAAGAGTGGGTTTCTAAGAGGTCTCTTAAATGATATTAGACTCTACGATTTAATAGACTGTTGCATAGTCCATGAGAAAGGAGAAAAAATAGCGCCTTGGGAAGAACAGGAGGTGAAAGTTGACATTGAACCACTCAGTATGAATAAATCAGAATATGAGCCAGGGCAGTTAAAAGCTGTATACGGTCATAAGATCAGGAATCTTCCAAAAGCAAATAGTTTGCATGTATATTGTGACGGTTCGGTACAGAAAAATGGAAAAGCTGGTTGTGGGATACTCGTCCGTGAATTCACAGACCATAGTACAAAGGATGTAAAAACGACTCCGATTGAGTGACTCTATATCATCAACACAAGCTGAGTTAGTGGCTACACTAGAGGGATTACAAATGGTTAGGGGTAGAGCTAAACATGCATATTTTTTTGTAGACAGCAGAAGGGCTTTAGAATCATTCACTACTAGGAGTCCAATTTATGATACAATAGCAAGACTATCTACGAAAGACCGGAAAGTCGAGTAAAATCCTGTGAGTAATGCGGCGTCGGCGCAATAGATGGCGTTAGTGAGCATCTCGTGACATCTCATACCGTCTGTTATGACAGCTCCGGCATCGCCAGGATACTCTTATCCTTGTTCTGCTTGTAAAAAGCAAAAAGAAGAAAATAAACAACTTATATTTCATATTTTTTTCCAAGGAAAAAGAAAGGTTTGTAATATTTATGCTTTTTTAGATATAACCTAAGTTATGTGATGTTCAGATTGACAGAAGCAATATATAAATTGGATCACAAGAAATTAGTTTGATTGGTAAAGGTGTCAAGTCATGTCAGGTTATGACGCCCGTCTAAAAAAAGTAGAGGCCAATAATCTACTTAATATTATAGTGCAAGCCTTTATCTACAATTTGACGTAAGCTGACGATAGATTTGACATCAATAGAGTGAAAAAAATTGTGACAGATTGATTTTGAGTTATATTATAGTTATCAACCAAATCAGCATATATATTGATTGAACAATGATCATTTTTAGGTAGATCTGTAGAGTAGAAACAAATAGAAATCTAGAAAAAGTAAAATAAGTTCAAATGTTAACAGGAGAACGACGGGCGGCCTGTTTCGAGCTCCTTGCCAGAGTATACAAGGTGTAGCAGATGCGTTCCAGGCAGCTTCTAGGAAAGGGGATTAGGGGACAGTCCCCTACTCAAACAAAACTTTTTCCTCATACATATAAGCTTTTTAATGAGGAAATTAATCTCAAAATCATGCGGTCGGTCGCAATGCGAAGATTTTGAATAAAAATGTGTATTTCGGACATTTATTTGTAAAGGTTTTGTTATTCTAATAAAGATATTGTAATGATTTTCTTTAATTTATCATACTCAATCTCTATGTATTGATGCATGTTTGGCAATATAACCATACACATCATATGGCACTAATGTTATGTGACTGTAGGCTTACAAGTTCATTGTGCCACGTGGTTTAATATGTCCTGTATATGGCATGTTGTATACGCCGTATGAATGCCGTGCATGTATGAACTACCAATTTACAGTTGTTAACCAGCCCTAAATTGCCGAATGGGTAGTTTCGGGCTGGGAGGGGCGAAAGAATTATATGAAGAAAATAAATGCTGCTACAAAGTCATGATACGATATGAATTATATATATATATATATATATATATATATATATATATATTTGTAAATGAGCTATTCACAACCCCCTCTGAATAAGTCTGAACTGACCAAGGACATGAGCCCGAGTAAGCACACCCCCTCTGAACGACGTCGGGCGTTTAGTTGGGCGTCGAGTCAACAGATGGCGCTGGTGGACGACGGGGAGCTCACAATTTTTAGAATGCGTTAGATAGCATGTTTCCTGTCTTTTGTATAACGTCTTGACAATAGTTTGTGTGTAAGAAAATAATGCATGAATTACACATTCTTAGTTATTGTATCAAATTTGTATGGATCCCCTCACATGTCGGAATTACACTTAACGAATCTGTTGATATTGCAAAGCAAGCTACTGAAAAACAGGACGTGGATATATCATGTAACTATAGTTTGAGACATAAAAAGTAAAGACAAATGCAAAGAAGAGAAGATGATGTAATGAGAAATGAGCTCTTGCATAAAAGTGATACTCTGAGACATTATATGTATATTCTCATGAAGAAACTTTACCTATGGAAGAGGGAAGAACAGATGGACAGACGTAGTGTATATGAGATGAAGGGTTGGATACAAATATTACTGGGAGTTAGGAGTTAGCCAAACGGGAGGAGAGCAAATGTAGAGTCTGTGGAGCACTGAGATCCCACACCCTGGACCATTATGTAATGATGTACTTTGCTTGAGAGATTCAGAAATAATGAAATACACGATGTTACTTTGCAGATCGAATGGATGTGCAATAATAACAAAATAGAAGAAATATTGAAACAATTTAGGAAATTTGCTCCTAGACTATGTAAGATTTATCTCTGTATTTTTGCTATACTAATGTGAGCCTCTAAAGGGACATAAGAATAGGGTGGAGATGACATATGTCACTTCATCCATTTGATGTACACTGTTACCTCAATAAACGTTTCAAATCAAATCAAAATTCTCTCTCTTCTCTCTCTCTTCTCTTCTCTCTCTCTCTCTCTCTCTCTCTCTCTCTCTCTCTCTCTCTCTCTCTCACCTCACTCACTCACTCACTCACTCACTCACTCACTCACTCACTCACTCACTCACACTCACTCACTCATTCTATCTACCTCACTCTCTTCTCATTTCTGAAATTATAGCACAAAATCAATATATACACACCGTACCAAGTGACAAATAATTAATTACACGCACATTTTTCTTTGGATGTTATATGTGGACAGAGAACGAGATACAGAACCTCAATTAATATTTATCAGGTGTGAAGAGAACAGGACAGGGAGGTTCACGGTATCAGTTACACACACGCTCTCTGCCAATGTTGACAAATGATAAATAGTTTTTGGTTTCGCTTAATGGTTAATGGTTACAAAGCAAAACAAATGTGTTAAGCATCAAAGGTCATATAATACTCTAGAAAGATATAGTAGTGAAAAGGATAAAGAGGGTTATAGATGATTAAATGTTGTACACGTCAAAAGTCGCAGAGATCAGGATAGTATGGCGTTGAAAGGGGTAAAGAGGGGTGTGGGTAGAGAGGGTGAGGAAATGGGTTACGGCAGGGATTAACAAGGGAGATTAGATCCGTTCCGGGGAAAAAAGTGGTCAGGAGGGAGAGTATCCAGGGAAGGAGGTTGGTGTGACAAAGAGTCACATGCGTATCCTAGAGGAATCGGAAGGGATAAGGAAGGAAGGATGATGTAGATGAAGCAGAGGGGAATGGGATGTGTTGGGAGGGAGTGGGAGGAACGGGAGCGGGGGACATTAGTATAGGAGGAGGGTCGACGTCGGCAGTTACTTTGAGTGTAGAGGGAATGGGAGCAAAGGGATTGGAGGGTGGATGAATTAAAGCCATGTTATCTACGGTCATGGTTAGATAGTTTTGACTGACTTCAAGAATTTCAAGAGTTGGTTGAGGAGGTCTAAGAAACAAAGGTTTTCTTATGTTAATTGGGTTGAGTGTTTGGCTTGATCTGTGCGATGAGTTGAGCGAAGAGGAAGAGGGTACCGGGGGAGTAGAGATCGAAGTGACTGAAACAGTGGTGTGGATTGGGGTGTCTGGATTTAGAATGGCAAAGAGAAATTGACTGGGAGAGGAAGGGGGTAGAAGTAGGATGAGGGAGAGATACTGGGAGAGATGTAGAAACATTTGGTGAGGGAGGGGTGGGGGTGCAGAGCGAAGGACAGTATTAGTGTAGGATGTAAGAGAAATTTCTCGTCTGGCCGTACGTAATGGTAGGCCAAGTTTGACTCTGAGAATTGCCACTTCAGATCCAAAGAGGGCAGCCCCTATAAAACACATTATGGAAACATCCACAAGTTGTACATGTACGTGACTATGCAGAGCAGTTTGATCGATCATGACCAGATTGGGCACACGGAGGGCATCGGGCTATGGGGCGGCAGTGTTTGGCAGGGAGGCGTAGTGCTAACAATTCTGACATTGAGGGGAGGGGGGGGTATGGTCGTACACTTTTCTTGGAGTGAGATACACACCTCCTGGCGAAGGCAAATCAGTTTATTGGAATATAACACTTACTGCCTTATTTAATTGTCCACGACTGATTCATATACACAATAACCATATAATTGAACAAAACACAAATTGTCAAGTTGTATTAATTGCTCTAAGGCTGAAAAAATATCATTTATTGTTGATTTGATAGGGATGCTCTAACCCTTACTCTATGGCGCTTTAACTAGTATCAACTAGTAACTAGCTTTAACTAGTAATAATTAGTAATAAGGATAATGATGATAATGTTAACGGCAATGACAATATAAACAACAATAATAACAATTAGGGTCCTTGGAACACTCGGCCTTAAACTCCGGCGCCTTGAGGAGATACGGCGCCGTAACGCGTTTGGGTGTCCGCCCTCCGGTCTCCATCTACCCCCCCCCCCCCAACGGCAACAACGGGCATGGGATTCGGGGTCTCTGCTGTAACGCGATTTATGACTTGACAGAACGCTTTTTTTTTTTTTTTTTTGTCAAATTTGAATTTATCGGAAATATTCCCGACTGTAAGTGTTACGCGGCTGTCTGTAGCTTTTTTTTTTTTTTTTTATCAACTTATCAGTACGCTCCCGTGGGTAGTCAGATCCTCACCTCTATGCCCATTTTCATCCAAAAGATCGAAAACTTCATGGAATTATGAAAAATTATAAAGATATTTATTGATTGATTTTTTTTTACTTTTCAGCAAAGAGCGCTATATATTGACATTCGTAGACATCGCATTTTTTCCCTTCACTCAAAATGCATTTGAAAAAATTCTTAGGAAACGAGGGGTTCAATTTTTCGGAAATGATTCGCGGTTTCGTGAGGCAGCGGCGATTTTTTTTTTTTTTTATTCATACCTAGGAAAATATAAAGAAAAAATAGTGTTGATTTGATTTTTTTTTTCCTTTTCATTTCTAAATCATATTTGACCAGAATGTGTCAAGAAACGTTTGACATTCAATAAATAAACATTTTTTTTCTTTTCCTTTTTGACTTTGCTGTGACCTAAATGCATCAAGAAACGCTTGACTTAATGGGAAAAAAGACAAGTACAAGAAAGGTTTGAAATAAATGAGTAAATAGACAGTATTTCCTAGTTTTCATTTAAAAAAAAGGGAAAGAAAAAAAAAAGAAAACGGGAGTTCTCTTTTCCATTTACTACTTTTAAGACCAAACCAAAAGATATGATAACAGAAGACATTAAACACATTTCTTAAAACTCAATGAATCGGTTATCCTCCTTACGGCAATACTGATAATAATAATAACAAATAAATGAACCAATTCTAGTCTTCACCCATTTATTCTTACCTGACATAGATCTCAAACCTTAACTTAAGTCATAATGAAAGATGAATTCTAGTGAGAGAGAGAGAGAGAGAGAGAGAGAGAGAGAGAGAGAGAGAGAGAGAGAGAGAGAGAGAGAGAGAGAGAGAGAGAGAGAAGAGAGAGAGAGAGAGAGAAGAAAGAAAGAGAGAGAGAGAGAGAAGAGAGAGAAAGAGAGAGAGAGAGAGAGAGACGAGAGAGAGAGAGAGAGAGAGAGAAGAGAGAGAGAGAGAGAGAGAGAGAGAGAGAGAGAGAGAAGAGAGACAGACAGACAGAGAGAGAGACGAGAGAGAGAGAGAGAGAGAGACAGAGAGAGAGAGAGAGACAGATGAGAAGAGACGGAGAGAGAGAGAGAGACGGAGAGAAGAGAGAGAGACGAGAGAGAGAGAGAGACGGAGAGAGAGAGAGAGAAGAGAGAGAGAGAGAGGAGAGAGAGAGAGAGAGAGAGAGAGAGAGAGAGAGAGAGAGGAGAGAGAAAAGAGAAAGAGAGAGAGAAGAAAGAGAGAGAGAGAGAGGAGAGGAGAGAGAGGAGAGACAGAGACAGAGAGGAG
>NW_020869419.1:967123-969623 GCF_003789085.1 Penaeus vannamei | reverse complement strand
CCTCCTCTTTCCATTCCCATCTTTCACTTCCCTCCCTCTCTCCTCTCCCCCATTTTCACCCTCTCCCCCTTTCTCACCCTCTCCCCCTTTCCCACCCTCTCCCCATCCCTGTCTTCTTTCTTCTCCCTTCCTGTCTCCCTCTCCCTCTTATCACTCTCTCCCTCCCTTTCTCTGCTGATTTTCCCATTCCTAATCTTTTCTGGAAAAAGTTTGTTTGTTTTTCTAATACTACAAAAATTGTTACTATTGCAACCATAAGTCTACTACTGATGTCATGATTACCATAATGATATGAACAATGCAAATAGAGACAGAAATATAGAATACAATTCCAGAAATCGGGGAAAAGGGTAAACATTTAAGATTAAGTAGGCCTAGTAAACAACGTCTAAATGCCTATGCACTTCAAAGACAATTATGTGTAAACCAGATTAACAAACTAAAATCAAATTGGGCTGCACCTGTACCCACATGAACTCCCACCATCTACACTGAATAACTAGCTCCTTACCTCAATATTTGGGGCAGCATTTAGCAAATCATTTATGATCTTGGCAAAAGCAGACTCCTGAATACTCTCCTCCTCCACTGAGATGTCTTGAACTACTAAGGTATGCAGACTAGTATGTGAATGAAGAACTGTTCTGTGGAGTGAAAATTTAGGTATCAGATATCATATACTGTACACATACAATATGCACCTATAGACATACATACACATAAACACACACACACACACACACATATATTTATATATAATACCCCTTCCCCCCAGACACACACAGAAAGAGAGAGAAAAAGAGAGGGGACAGGGAGAGAGAAAGAGAGAGGGAGAGAAAATGAGAGAGAAAGCGAGAAAGAGAGAGGGAGAGAAAGTGAGAGAGAAAGCGAGAGAGAGAGAGGGAAAGAAAGTGAGAGAGAAAAGCGAGAGAGAGAGAGAGAGACAGAGGGAGAGAAAGTGAGAGAGAAAGCGAGAGAGAGAGAGAGGGAGAGAAAGTGAGAGAGAGAGAGAGAAAGTGAGAGAGAGAAAGCGAGAGAGAGAGAGAGGAAGATGGGGATAAGGGATAGGGATGGAGGGGTAGGGGAGAGGGAGAGAGGGGAGAGAGGGGAGAGAGGAAGGAGAGAAGGGAGAGAAGGGAGAGAAGGGAGAAAAGGGAGAGAGGGAGAGGGGGAGGGAGGGAAAAGGGGAGAGAGTGTGTGAGTGAGTGAGAGAGAAATTATCATTAATAATTATTTCTCAAACAATAATTCTAAAAAATAAATATAAATAAAAATACACTAATCATAACCACTAAAATTCAATAGCACTTTTACCTGTAGGCTGTTGATGCCTCGTCAATCTCACCAAACCTTAATGAGACTGCAAGTCTATACAACTTTGGACACAAATTTATAATCTGATAGAGAGTGTTTGTATTCAGCATGGCATATTCGTAACACATGTGCAAGCTTGTGATAATATTCCCCTGCGAGTGAAGGGTTGGCAACACAGCTTTTGTTATGTCCACACCATCATGGGGTCGAAGTGCTAAGGAATCGAAGGACTTCATTTGACTAACGAGTTTCTTTAACTTGACGCCCGTTTCTTCAAGGCGTTTTTCAAACACGTGTTCATTGTCTGCACCATCAAAGTTGTCATCAACATGAATTCTGAGTTCTCTCAAGAAGGATGAATTGTCAATTAAACACTTCAGTCTCTCACTAAGGATATTTTTGGTCCTACAGCTTATCCTCAGAGCTGTAACCTGTGCTCCAACTTCTAAGAAAGGCTGGGCAAGATCCAAGTTCTCGTCCTCCACCGTGTAATCGTCAATGCCACACAAGCGCACATTGGGATAAAACACACTAATCATCTGAATGAACCTCTCTGTCTGCTTCCAGTAAAGTATATCTATGTATCTCAGATGCTTGAAAGACAAGGTTGGCTTTTTTCCCTGAGCCCAACACTTCAGCACCTCCTCTCTCGTCATTCCATTGAAGAAACAGGAAAAGAGGGATTCATCACTCATGAAAACTTGCGGCTGCATACAAGGGATGACAAATTCTGTTAGGAGGTTGCAGCTGTTTCCAAGGGCCATCATAACATCGTTGCTAACAGCCCACTGGTTTACCTTCAAAACCTGTAGGTAAAATACAGCTATATTACTTGTATCAAAAAAAAAAAAAAAAAAAAGTGAATACATTAATACTTGTAGAATAAACAGTAAATACATACAAACATACCTACATAAATATATACTTAGAGATATACATCTATACTCATAAGATGGATAGATCAATAACCACTGTACAGTGGATATTCAGATAAAATTGTATAATACTTGTATCATCAACATTATATTATGGATAGTTCATCTTGTTGAACAGTCATGCCATCTTCATGGAAGAACATGCGTTCAAAGCCATCATGGCAATATATTTTGTTGTGTATATTGAATCTAAAAATACTAACTGAAAGTTAATACAAATACATTTAGTCCAATACTGATAAAAATACATG
>NW_020869419.1:942123-949623 GCF_003789085.1 Penaeus vannamei | reverse complement strand
CAATTATCGAAGTTCAAAATTCCATCTTCACGCCCCTGATAAGATGGCGTTTTGGTCACAGGCCGTTCGTTATGTAAGGGCTGGTCGTGTTTGCTAGGCAGCGAGGGGACTGTTGCCAACTCGAGACGTGTCGTTTCCTGTTATCCTCGCTATTCCAACGCTTTCGCACAAAAGCTAACGCACACACACACGTACGTACAGGCGCTCGCGCAGACACCGCACAAACCGCAAGGCACATGTGCACCGCAACGCAGTGAACCACAGAGGTGCACATACGAACACACGTACGTTCATAAACACACACACACACACACACACACACACACACACACACACACACACACACACACACACACACACACACACACACACAACACACACACACACACACACACAAACACACACACGCTACAAACACAACTTTTTTCCTAACAAACACAAACACGCTTCCCAGTGACCTTACACACACACACTCCCCCCCCCCATACACACACAAGCACGAGTACACAAGTACACACACACTCGCACACGTACATAGAGTGTAAGGCGCATGCCAAGCCAAGCCTTTCCACCTGTAGGGCGAAGCGAGACCTAGAGATGCCAAGCCAAGAGACCGAAATAGCTAGCCATGAGCGCTGTTAATACTTGTCACTGTGTGTGTGAGGGGACAGCACCTCCGGATTATACTTATTATTACTTATTACACATTGCATTTCCGTTCTGCGCTGGGTTCTACGGAGATGGTGTGATTTTTCTCGGCAATTTTATATATCCCCGACTGAAGTCCCTGTTTGTTGCTCGGAATGGCCGCACGGGTTGTCGTTATGCTCCCTTGAGAAAGTTTACATGCATGCTCCTTTATTTTCTCCCTATTTTTTCGCCCGCTTCCGTAGGGACAGACCCTGTGGATTATTGATATTCAGTTCAATAAGAGTACCGTCGAACGCTCCTCTGAAAAAGAGAAATTAATGATTAGCTGAAATAAAGATTACATACATGCTCCCTTATCTTATTATTTCGGTACTGGCGACAGTACCTTAGGTTTATTATTAGACTTATTGCCCTCCCATTTTGCGCTAGGTAAGACCTTATCTTATTTTTATAACTCTCGTTACAGGGGCACCATTTAAGCTCGTATAATGCTCTTTGAAACTGAAAAAAAAAAGTATATAGACATGCATGTGTGTGTGTGTGTGTGAGTGTGTATGTGCTTGTTTATATTATCCTAAAATCATGAATGATGGTAGTTATTGTACATATATTCTGCGCTCGGACTTAGGAATGATTTAGTTCAACATAAGGACTTTATAACTCTATTGAGTCTTGGTATCTCCCTACTTGTCTACCGCCTAGGTTCCTATGCGGTTCTTAAATGATATTAATAATGATAATAATAATAATGATCTTGATAATAATGATAATTACGCAACACCCCTTTATTCTTTCTTTATAATACTTATTCTCATGTATTCTCGGGTAACACGTCCATATGACATCCACGCCAAACGACTTCAAAATATTTCATTCTTCCGTCGAAAACAAGCCGCCAGAACTCGCTACAAAGTTTCTTAAATTCTCAAGGAGCAACCTCGGTCCTTGCGAAACCCTGGCCACAATACTTCCGAAAATTCTCAAGTGCCACTCAAGTCTGTATAACCCTCACGCTCCAGTACTTCAGAAAAATCATAATTCTCAAGTAGCACCTCGATTATTTTAAGTCTCCCGCAGAGAACCGTATCAGAAATATTGGTTTCTCGAGTAATACAAAAGTCCTCAATTTCTATTTATTCTTTTGAGTTCCGTAATTCATCTTTTACTTACAGGCAAATGTGAATTAGAATTATCATAATTAATTCCAAATAATACTCTTCTAGATTATTTTGATTAAAAGAACCAACAATTCTCCTTTGTTTTCTCTACATCAAATATATTATGATTCAAAGTTCAATAATTGCCTGTTTTAATCTGCAAACCAACGCTTTTTTAAAGAATATTATTTAAATGCTCCATAATTGCCCCTGTCTGTCTACTCTATGCTGCATACATTACATATTACATATGTCTTACCTACCCCCACATCATGGCGTAAGGAGGGAGGTGGAGAGGGGGGAGAAGGGGAAATGGGGAAGGAGGGAGGGGGAAGGAAGGAGGCAGGCGAGGAGGGGTGAGAAGGGGAAATGGAGGAGGGAGGGGAGAGGGGAAGGAAGGAGGGAGGCGGAGAGGGGGGAGAAGGGGAAATGGAGGAGGGAGGGGGAGGGGGGAAGGAAGGAGGGAGGCGGAGAGAAAGAGGGGAATGGGGAAGGAGGGAGGGGGGGGGAGAGGAAGAGGGAGAGAAGGGGAAAGGAGGGAAAGGGGTGTGAGGGGGACGATGGTCTTGAAATTCTGCCAATATTTCTGCTTACTGATGCGCCCCGGGTGGAATTCATGAACAAGACTTAAATCAGGCTCATGAGAGAGAGAGAGTGATCTGCTGGAGGTGAGAGTGATTTGGGGAATGGGGTTCTCCCTTGAGGAATGTGCGAGCTGTGCAGACGTACACGCACACGCACATATATACCCAGTACACACGCGCACACACATACAATCACACACACACGTGCAATCACACACACTAACACTAGCACACACACGCACACTAACAATTGCACACACACTAACACTTGCACACACACATATATACCCAGAACACACACACATAATATACAGTTAGAATTATTTTCCTGTTAATATGACTCATACACATCTATCGCAATGAAGCTATTGTAAGAATTGCAAGAACTAGACATATTGACTGTGAATTGCATTTGCAGGGAAACTTGTGGTATCTTGGCTTATAAAGATATAACCAGAGGCATTAAAGTTTATTAAGAGACAGAAAATGTTCATCGTACATGTGTTTCATATTTTATACCTTTTATACCTTGCATAATGTCAAACATATGAGGTGTTTTCACTGGTTAAATTTCTGCGTTTTCTTAAAACATGGCATGATTCTTTACACACACACGTATATATATATATATATATATATATATATATATATATATAATATATATATATATATATATATATATATATATATATATATATATATATATATATATATATATGTATATTATACATATATATATATAATATATATATATATATATATATATATATATATATATATATACATATACATACATACATACATATATATAATATATATATATATATATATATATATATATATAGTATGTATATATATATATAATATATATATATATATATATATATATATATATATATATATATATATATATATATATATATATATAATATGTATCTATATACATATATATATATATATATATACATATATATACATATCTCTGTATCTCTCTCTCTCTCTCTCTCTCTCTCTCTCTCTATATATATATATATATATATATATATATATATATATATATATATGTATGTATGTATGTATGCATATAAGTATGTATGTATATATATATATGTATATATATATATATATATATATATATATATATATATATATATATATATATCTGTGTGTGTGTGTGTGTGTGTGTGTGTGTGTATACATATATGTATATATATACATATATATGTGTGTCTAAAGAGTGAGGGGGGAGTTAAAGCTTGAGAGACAGAGAGGGAAATAAAGAAAATTAAACAAAGGGACAGACAGAAAGAAGGAAAATAAACCTTTGTGATTCGTCCAGTTGTCAAAAGCAGCTGTTTTTTCAGCTGCTCTCGCTCTCGGTTTGTTTATCGTAACCCACGACTCGAGTTGGTGACCGTGAAGAATGGTGATGCAGGTCTCGGGGTTTTAAGTTCAATTTTGACCGAATGCCCACGCTCTTTTCTCTGGTCTCTGATCGATGGGCACTTTCCTCCCTAGTCCTTGACGACGTGAGCTATTTTACCTATTTTACCTGCCAATGAAATGAGGAAATGGGTACTTTTCCCTTCAGATTTGGACGAAACGGGCACTCCCCCCCCCCCTCCTAAGATGAAATGGGCACTTTCTTCCTAAAACTTTGACGGAATGGGGACTTTCTTCTTAGACTTTGACGGAATGGGCACTTTTTCCGCAGATTTGGAGGAAGCGGGCACTTTTTCCCCCCTCCTATGATGAAATGGGCACCTTTTCCCCTGATTTTGACTAAATGGGTACTTTCCCCCCAGAGTTGGACGAAATGGGCACTTTTCCCTGACTTTAAACGATATGGTCCCTTTTCCCCCCAAGCAGTGACGAAGTAGACACCTTTCCCTCCCCTATTTCGACCAAAAGAACACTTTATTTTTCCTTATTCTTAAATGAAATCATAAATTTTCTCTGAATTTGAATAAAGGGCTCTTTTAGTATGAAAAAGATCAGGGGTTTCCTTGTTAATAAGCAGCCTCCATTCCAAAAAATACCCGTTGTAGCTTATCATTTCCCATGGTATGTGGGAAGTATATAGTCGATTTTATTACTGATAAGATGTAAGACACATTTCCGTTAATGTGAGACCTTTGTATCATATAGAACCGTACGTGGTTAAGGACGTCAGAAAATGTTTTCAATTAATTTCTCCTTCTCTTCTTTTTAGCAGTTCATCAAAGAACAAAACTAACATCACTTTCTATAATCAATGGCCAAGGATTAATCCGATACAGTCGTTTAAAAAGTGAACAAAACAGAAAACGGTTTAAATCTGTGTACCTGAATCTTTTAAAACCCTAACTGACATATCATAATAATTAAACACTCCAGAACACGCACAAAAAAAAGTCAGAAACCAAAAAAGGTCTCTTGTCTGTCGACGAGCTGACGCCGTGCCAAAGCGGGTATCAGGAATGCCATATGATTTGCCTTCTCAGATGTTCCTCGGCGTTTTGTCAATTTGAGCGTCTTCCCAACTCAGGCTGAAAGTTGCCTCTCGGAATCTGTTCTCTCTCTCTCTGTCTCTGTCTCTCTGTCTCTCTCTCTCTCTCTCTCTCTCTCTCTCTCTCTCTCTCTCTCTCTCTCTCTCTCTCTCTCTCTCGATACCTTTTTTTTCTTTCTTTTCTGTTGCCTCTCGGAACGTGCTTTCTGATTTCTTTCTCTTGGTACCTATTTCTGTTATTCCTTTCTGTCGCCTCGCGGAAGCTATTTTCCACTTCCTTTTTGTTGTCTTTTGTTTTTCGTTTTCTATTTGTTTCCTTATGTTTTTCTGCTGGTTCTCGGTACATAGTTTTCAAAATGATTTTCTCTTGTCTTTCAGTGGCGGCTATCTTATTTCTGTTGTCACTGGGTACCTAGTTTTATTCGTTTCTGCTTTTATCTCGGTATTTCCTTTTCACTTGCATTGTCCCTCAGTACCTGTTCCTTGTGATTTTCTGTTTTGTCGCACTACGTATTTCTACTTCCTTTCTGTTGTCTGTTGGTACCCATTTTTTTATTGTCCCAGGATTTTGCCTCTCTTTATCCTTCTATTTTATGTTGTTTCCCAGTACCTATGTTGCTTCCTTTCTGTTTTCTTTGTCAGCGCCAATATTCTCTGTATTATTGTGTCTATATATATATATATATATATATATATATATATATATATATATATATATATATGTGTGTGTGTGTGTGTGTGTGTGTGTGTGTGTGTAAATTGTGAATCATTATTACTAGTTACCCATGCTTTCTCTCCCCACTATTACTTAATTTTCGTGTCTGTCACCTTTATTCATGAATGCCATTTCTCTCCTTATTCATCCTCGTTATCATTCTGTATTACTATCAATTTTTATTACAGTCATCTCCCCACACCGCTAAGTATGGAGAGATAACGTTAATTACTGCGGTCTCTCAGCACCAGTATGCTATTGGTGTTTACTGTTGCTCAGTATTACTCTACATATTTATGACTTGTCTATCGGTGTTAGTATACTTACTCATTTATGTTGTCTCACAGTATTCGTTATTGCAGTCTTTCAGCATTAGCATACGGAAATCACTAGTTTGCCAGTATTAGTATACTTATTATATTCTGTTGTCTTTCAGCATTAAATTCTTATTCATTTCTGCTGTCTCTCAACGCCATACTGTATTCATTTCTGTTGTCTCTCAGCAGAACATGACATTAATCTCTCTTCTGCGTCACGGCTATCTCTCACTATTAGTATATATATGTTCCTTAAGATTAACCTTTCTTGAATGGAGACCTTATTTTCATCAGAAGTGGTTTAAAACCTCGCACATTAGACGCAAATTGAAACTGTGTTTGACACTCCCTACCACTACCAACTTTTTTTTTTTTTTTTTAAGAAAGGAGCAATGCCTTACCATCATACGAGACAAATGCATGTGGACGATAGAACGATATTATTTAGGCAGTTGGTTATAATAAATCAAAGCACATGTGATTAAACCGGTAAAGCTTTGAACATACCTCCTGGTGGTTTGTATTTCCTATAAAAAAGTAGTCTGAAGCTATTAAATGTAGGTTTAGCGAAATATTAACAAATTATCTATTGCAATAGCAATAGATAAATAAATAGATGTTTAAAAAGTACCATGAGACAAGTCGAAGTTCATTTCACTGAGCAGAACATGAGCATGGACATCTAACCGCAATTAGGATACGTCAGTATATTGGGAATGAGTTTTTGTATTTAATAAACCCATGTGTGCGAAAACGCCAATCCTTGGTAAATTCGAAACATTTTTAAGGCAACGGAGAAATACAATGTCAATAACAATATAATGAAAATGTTTCTTCTCTCTGTTCTAAGCTTAAATACAGCCAATAATTTTACCAATGCGAAAGCAAGTATCAAAAGAGAATAAATAGTTGCGATTTCAGATAGTTTATTGGCTACATATTCGTACATTAATAGCGTAATAATCGTAATGCAAAATAAATATGAAAGCTATTTTAAGTCTGGTGTTCCTTAACGCTTCGCGAATCGACAAAATGTAAACATACGAACGTGCACTAGGAGTAAAACAAAAAACAAACAAAAATAACGCAAAACCAAAATAATAGTAGTAGACTCGAAGACAAAAACGAGCTTATTTGGCAGTCACACTTGCCCAAAGCAGAATAGCCGTAGGAAAATCATTTAACCGCGGCTACACTCTCTCGTAAAGCCTGAAATTTGGAAGCGAAGTCCGTCGGAAACACCTCTACAGCATCTGGGAAGCAATTTATAACGTAAGCCCCTCCTCTTTAGTGACTAAAAGTTGTCCTGGTCTTCATAATAGTCTCTTTATCACGTAGACCAGTTTTATCTATACTTGGGTACGTGTAATCTAAAGAAAAAGTGTATTTGATCCGATGTGGAGACGATGTACCCAAGTTGGCGCGCATACCACACTGACCTAACATAAACTGGACATTGTTAAGGTAAACCGCCTTTTCAAGTGGGTTGTTTGGTAGTTCTGAAGATTCATTTTGGCTGAAAAATTAGAGGATTTTAGACTTTATTTTGTTTTCGCTCTTATGATATTTTATCGTGTGACATTATTCT
>NW_020869419.1:929623-937123 GCF_003789085.1 Penaeus vannamei | reverse complement strand
ATAATTATTATCATGACTGTTTTTTATTTTTGTCGTTATTGTTGTAATTGTTATTATTATTATTAATATTACTTTTATCATTATTGTTATCTTTATAATTCTATTTTTATCATCATTATTAGTAGCATTATTATTATCAGTAGTAGTAGCATTATTATTATTATTATTATATCATTATTGTTATTATTATTATTATTATTATTATTATTATTATATCATTATTGTTATACGCGCATCGTAATTATCATCATTATTATTATTATTACTACCATTATTAAAATTACTATTTTATCGTTATCCTTATACATGCAGTTTATATGTTTAATAGAAAATTACGGAAAAAGTAACATCTCACCTTTGTGTCTAATGATTTTTTTTGGTATTAGTTTCAAAACGAAGACGAAAAATGTCTATATTACTAAAACAATATTAGTGATATATAGATAGAAATCGGAAAAGAAAAACAAAAAAGGGCGTAGTTCTTTCAATTTCTTTTTTTTTTTTTTTTTTTTTTTGGCGGGAAAGGGAGAGAGGTATTTTAGGAAGAACTGAGAATGGAAATAATTAGCAAGGAATGAGAAGAAAGAAGAATTCAAGAAGGAAGGAGGAATGTGGAGGACAAGAACCAAGACAGAGAGAGAAAAAAAAACACTGGACAAGTGATAGTAATGTTATTTAAAGCCATGGAAACGCAGGAGATGGAATGACAATGGAAATAAAGTGAGAAATACCATTACTATAACAAGAACAACAAAAAGGAGACGTTGGAAACAGAAAAAAATAGAGAAGAACAAAGAAAAAGAAAGATTTTAAAAAGAAAAGGCTAGGGCGTCCATCTTTGCAATTAACCAATTAACCATGAATATTCGTATTTTTTAATTTAAGGATTCTCTATCTTATATTGAATTCTCTGAGAAAAAAAAATTGTTATATTTTTAGGATAAAAAAAAATCAAACATTCCTGGCAGCGACCTTGTGACAGAGACCGCACGAAAGACGTAAGACAATAAAAGAGAAGAAAGAGAAAAAGAAGCAGAGAAAAAAAATAGTCAAGATACCAACGCACAGAACCAGGAGAAGAATGATGAAAGAAAGAAAGATCGCAAATGGAAATACGAGAAAGAGGGAAGGAAACTTGAGAGAAAGTGACATAGCGGATTCAAAAAGGCAAAAGTGAAATAGGGCAACAGGTGGAAGCAAAATATCAAATGTTGCTGCAGGAATGAGCGAAAGGATGGCGACTCCGTGCCAGTCAAGGCAATTGTTATCTTCTTATATATGTATATGTGTGTGTGTGAGTGTGTAGGCCTATGTGTGTTTGTAGTCCCATGTGTTTGTGTGTGTAGGCTTGTGTGAGTGTGTAAGCCTATGTGTGTGTGTGTAGGCCCATTGTGTGTGTGTGTGTAGGCCCATGTGTGTGTGTGTGTAGGCCCATGTGTGTGTGTGTGTATGTGTGTAGGCTGTGTGTGTGTGTAGGTGCCTAAATAAAAAGAAGGAAAAGAGAGAAGAAAAAATAGAAAACCAATAACAGAAATAAAAATCAAGAAAAATGGAACCAGAGGAAGGAAAAGAAACAAAGAAGACACAAGTATAATAAAGCAACATTCCTGATTTTCAGCTTGAGGATCTAAACCCACATGTGCAGGTTCGTCAAGCTTTGTAGTGGATAGACGAGCTTCCTTGTGAACAGAATCCAACCTTTTAGAAGACGTGTGTTTTTCTTATAATGTCTTATATTTGTATTTATTCTCAGCACATATAAGTAGTTGATAAAGTTGCAGAAGTCAGGGCGAGATGTGGGTCTAAAAGCCTGCAAGGTACGGAGTGCTTTGTGAATTTCAGTTATAGTTGTTTGATACGATCCACCTACGTCATTCCTATTAATCCCAAGAACTTAAATATAAGATATTTGGATTTGATCCTATGTAAATATCTTACATATAGGGGCTTGATCCTATGTAAATCTCTTAGATATTTGGATTTGATCCCATGAAGAGGGATTGGTGCAAATTTAAACCTATTCTGGAAAGATATATTAGCTATAGTCTTGTACAGTAAGAATTTCAGTAAGTTTCCTATTATGGGACTTTGTAAAGTTCTTGAATATATTGTAAACTTTCCCTTGACTATATAGTGTGAATTCACCCACTGTTGGCTCTTGGAAGAGTTCTTTGTTTTCAATAATAAGAGCAAGCAAGGTCAGACCAAGAAAACACTCTTGTGGGACCCCATGTATATTATTTCAGGTTGGATTCGCTTCGTATTTCTCGTTGATACTATACTTATTATGAATTGTGGAGGTGTGGGACTCCTTTGAAACTAGTATTATACAATTCCACGTGTATGTCATGTTATCTTATAGTCTTGTACGTTTTTTCACGAAAAAAATGCTGCTATCATATGATGTCGTAGACGGAAGCTAAGGATTTTCTTAGAAATATTTGAAACCCATTGATGTCACCAGGATTAGGAATGAGAAGGATGTATTCACGAAGACACTGCTCACTCCTAAAGGTCTGTTATAAAGGTTCAGAGATCTTTTGTCATGTAGAAGTGCGTTCATGGGGATTCCTTTGTTATCGAACACCTCTTGCAACAAATGTTAAGCACATCCAATTTCCTTGATTAGTTTGTGGATGCAGGTGCCCGAAAGATCTCTGGCGTACAATTATCGATTAAAATTGCAACATTGATTCGAGATACGTGCTGTATAACGTTTGTTTAGCTATATTAAGTACTTGTCTACCCTCAGTAGGAAATTAAAGTCGTATTTATAGGTTCCAAGTCACAACATCAATTCATTTTAATCGTCCATTGTAAATGCTCTCCTGAATACCTCATTTAATTCTTGTGGAAAATACAGCTCGGTCTTACAGTTTAACAATAGGAGTATTTGCTCCTGGAATAGCATGTATGGTATATAGACGACCTATCTTATCTGCTGAGGTTTCTTTGATCTAAGAGACGACCATCTTTCTGTGACGTGCATCTCCTCTTTGGTAGTTTCCAGGGTATTGAAGTGATTATTAAAATGTCCCGTTCTGCGGTGAGGTCAGCATCTATTGTCTTTACTTGTGAGAGGTGGTTTCAAGGAAACTTTCCAGGTCAAGCCTTCCATTGCAGACTGAACTTACATTTCCTTTCCTTGTTATCCGCACCTAGGTATCAGAGAAGTTTCAGAGGCGTGGTTAGGTAGCTAGTGTCACCAGAGGAAGACGCAAATAAAAACACATGTATTGTACGCTAGTACATGAATTAAGTGCAAGTGTTTACATAAACATCCTCATTAACATTTTTATCATTATGCAAACTTATTATGTGATATTAAATTTTGATAATGATGATGATGACATTATTAATAATAATAGTGATGATAATGAGAATGATCATAAGGATATGATAAAATGATATTGAAACAGTAACAACAATAATGATTAATGATTATTAGTAATTGATAAAAAATGTTTATGATATCAGTTGTAACATTGTTTTATTATGATAATGCTTACTATGGCCTTCATTATCATTATTGTCAACGATCTCTATGACAATAATAAAGACAACGACAAATTATAACAAAATAATATAATAATGATAAGAGAGATAAGTACCTTTTGATTATTAAAAACGTAATAAAAACAAAGATACCATTAAACTGTTTTGATTAATTAAAAAAAACTAATATAAAATACAAGGTACCATTAATACCTGTTTGATTTCATTAAAAAACAGTAATAATAAAAATAACAAAGATACCATCAAGACCTGTTTGATTCCATTAAAAAAACAGTAACAATATAAATAACAAAGACATAATTAACACCTGGTTGATCCCATTTCTTCTTCTTTTCCTCCAGTTCAGAGATGGCTTAGCGAGGGAGGCAGTCGAGTGGTTAATTGAGAAGATAGAGGCCAAGCACAAGTATGGAGGAGCCGAACTGCTGGTTAGATGCGAGCCACAGAAACAGGGGCAGGTGAGTGGTTTTTCTGGATATTAAGGTGTTTTTTTTAATGTTTCGATCTCTTTGTTATTTTCGGGTTTTCATTTTTTGTGTGTGTTTTTCGTTCTCGATTTTTTTTTTCTTGATTTCGTTCTCTTTCGATTACGCCCTGTCTCGCTGTCTCTGTCTCTCAGTCTCCCAGTCTCTCAGTTTCTCTCTCTTTCTCTCTTCTCTCTCTCTCTCTCTTCTCTCTCTCTCTCTCTCTCTCTCTCTCTCTCTCTCTCTCTCTCTCTCTCTCTCTCTCTCTCTCTCTCTCTCTCTCTCTCTCTCCTAATAATAATAATAATAATAATGATAATAATTTCATTCCAGGGAGTGTCTGTGCATGTGTCGGCAACCAAGATCAAACTCCTGGAGGTGGCGGAGTCGGTGGAGCTCCAGAAGAAGGCGGGGAGTGGGCTAATACAGGTAAGAATGGGAGTGCACAGGTGAGGATTAGGAATGTACAGGTTGGGAATCGGGTTATAGGCCTACAGGTGAGAATCGGGTCTATACAGGTGAGGATTAGGGGTATACAGATTAAAAATCGGGCTTATGCGGGTGAGAATCGGGCTCTTACAGATAAGCATTGGGTTTATGGGCCTATAGGGGAGAATCGGGCTTACGCAGGTGAGGATTAGGGGTATGCAGATTTAAAATCGGGCTTATACGGGTGAGAATCGGGTTTTTACGGGTGAGGATGTGGATTAAACAGATGGGGAATCGGGCTTATCCAAGAGAGAATCGAGCTTATGCAGGTGAGGATTAGGATTATACAGGTAGGTAATCGGGCTTATACAGATTAAAAATCGGGTTTATACAGATTAAAAATCCGGCTTATACAGATAAAAAAAATCGGGCTCATACAGATAAAAAAAAATCGGGCTCATACAGATTTTTAAAAATCGGGCTCATACACATTAAAATCGGGCTTATACAGATGAGGAACCGAGCTTATGCGGGTCAGGATCGAGTTTATACAGGTGAGATTTAGTAATGGTTTCCTGAATCACTTTTTACAGTGTTGAGTGAAATCTGACAGGGTGAATGAATCTAAAACAAGAAGAAAAATAGGCAGGTAATTAACAAAAACAATAATTTGTTCTGAGAATTTCTTTTTAATGTGCAGAAGCATATTTGGCAAAGGGTGAGAGAAAGAAAAACAAAGTGGTAATTGGTTCTGAGATTTTTTATTATTTTTATTTTATTTATAGTGAGAGGGAAGCCTAGCAAATGACAAAATCAAATTTTAAGAAGAGAAAAACTATACTTGGTTTTAAGAAACATATTTTGCAGTGTTGAATGATATCTGGTAGAAGCTAAAAGATATGATTTTAAAAACAAACTTGTAATGGGTTCTGAAAATCTCTTTTTACTGTGTAGTGGAAAATCTGGCAAAGGGTAAAAAGAAAATGAGATACAGTTAGGTTTCTCATAGTTTGTTTTTGTAAGTGTAAGATTTGGTTAGTGTTTTTAATATATATATATTATATATAATATATATATATAATATATATATATATATATATATATATATATATATATGTGTGTGGTGTGTGTGTGTGTGTGTGTGTGTGTGTGTGTGTGTGTGTGTGTGTTGTGCGTGTGTGTGTTTGTGAAAGAGATTGTATGTGTGTGTGTGCGTGTTTGTGTAAAATATATCACTCCCTTTCTCTTCTTGGCCCAGCCCCTTTCCATATATTTCAAGGTCAACAACGATTCTTTTGACCCCCCCGTCCCATAACCCCCATAACCCACACACCCCACCACATCAAAAAACAAAAACCCAAGTTAGTAAGACTACTTAGCAAAAAAAAAATAAAATAAAAAAATAATAATAATAATAAATAAATAAATAAACAAATAAATAAATAAAAATAAAAACCACCCACCAACTTACAGGAATTCAGCGTCCGCGACCTGGACCAGTTCCTATATCCGGGTCAGACTCTGGACACCGTCTTGACCCCAGCTGAGAGGGAGTTCTGCGTCAGGCACCAGCTGGACGCCATCAGGGCCAAGCAGGAGGAAGGGCACGTCCCTGGGTATCCGGAAATCAAGCTCTTCCCTGGACAATCCTTGGGTGAGTCGGAATTTCAAAATTAATAATCACAATAATAATGATAATAATCATAATAGTAATGATAAAAATAATGATGATAATCATAGTCATAATGTTAATAATGATAACAATAATAATCATAATGTTAATGATAGTAATGATAATAATCATAATAGCAATAATGATGATAATAATAATCATAATGTTAATAATGATAACAATATTAATAATAATAACTATGATAATGATAATCATAATAATAATCATATTAATGATATCAATAATAATCATAATGTTAATAATGATATCAATATTAATAATAATAACGATGATAATGATAATCATAAAAATAATCATATTAATGATAAAAATAATAATCATAGGGGTGTAGGTACGTGGTTTTGTAGGTAAAGTGGCATTACTGTTCATGTTTTTATTTTTATTGTTGATGTTATTGTTGTTATTTTTATTGTTGCTGTGATCATTGTCATCGTCATTATAATCATTATTTTTTATCGTTATGATTTTGTTTTTATTATTATTATTATTATTATTTTATTATTTATTATTATTATTATTATTTTTTTTTTTTTTTTTTATTATTATTATTATTATTATTATTATTATTATTATTATTATTATTATTATTATTATTATTATTTATTATTATTATTATTATTATTATTATTATTATTTTATTATTATTATTATTATTATTATTATTATTATTATTATTATTATTATTATTATTATTATTATTATTATTATTATTATTATTATTATTATTGTTATCATTTTATTCTTCTTCTTCTTCTTCTTCTTATTATTGCCATTATTATTATCATTATTGATATTGCTGTTATTATTATTATTATTATTGTTGTTGTTGTTATTATTACTATTATTATCATTATTATCATTACTGCTCTTATTATTATTATTATTAATAATTCATTTATTTGTTTATGATGATTATTGTTGTTTGTTGCTGTTATTGTTATTATTATTATTATCATCATCATCATCATCATCATCATCATCATCATCATCATCATCATCATCATCATCATCATCATCATCATAATTATCGTTACCAATACTGTTATTATCAATATTATTATTATCATTATTATTGCCATTGTTATTTTTTTATTATTATCATTTTGTTATCATCATCATATTATCATTATCATCATATCATTTTCATCATTATATTATCATTATCATTGTTGCTGTCATTATAATCTCAATTTGTATTCAGGTTATGTGAGTGTGTGTGTGTGTGTGTGTGTGTGTGTGTGTGTGTGTGTGTGTGTGTGTGTGTGTGTGTGTGTGTGTGTGTGTGGTGTGTGTGTGTGTGTGTGTGTGTGTGTGTGTGTGTGTGCGTGCGTGCGTGCGTGCGTGCGTGTGTGCGTGCATGCGTGTCTCCCTTCCACCCTCACACACTCACTCTCTCCC
>NW_020869419.1:909623-924623 GCF_003789085.1 Penaeus vannamei | reverse complement strand
CCCACAACCCCTCCTCCTCCTCTCACCCCCAAACTCACCTCCTCCCCTCTTTTATCTCCACCCCAACCCTCCCCCAACTCACTCCCCCCTCCTTCCTCTCCCTCTCTATCCATCCCCCACCCCACCTCTCCTCACCCCACCCCTCCTCCAATTCCCACCCCTCCCCTCCTCCACCCCATCCCTCCCCTTCTCCATCCCCTTTTTTCTTCCCCTCCCCCAACTATCAACCCCACCCCCAACTCACCCCTCTCCCCCACCTTCCCTCCCCCAACAGTTCTGGAAGCGTCGGTGCGCTGAGCTCGCCTACTCGTGGGGGACGCTCGACCGGGTCACTCCAGAAGAGTCCAGACCGAACTTCCGCGGGGAAATGAGACAGCACCCCATCACAGGCCGCTTCGAGCCCACCTACCCGCCCTGGAAGACAAGAAGCAAGGTGAGGGGAGGCGCTGTCGGGGTTGAAGGCTTTTTTTATTATTTTTGTTGTTGTTTGTTTTTTTGTCTTTTTTTCGTTTGGGTTGGAAGTCCTTTTTTATTTTATTTTTTAATTTGTTTTTCGTTTGATTTTCTTTTGGTTTTTGTTTTTCGTTAGATTTTCTTTTTTTTCGTTTGATTTTCTTTTCTTTTTTGTTTTTCGTTTGATTTTCTTTTCTTTTTTTTCGTTTGATTTTCTTTTCTATTTTCTTTTTCATCTTTTATTTTTTCTTCTTGTTCTTTTCCTTGTCCTCCCTATATTTTGGCTTCTATTTTGTTTTCTTCTCTTTTGTTTCTTGTTCTTTTCTTTCTTTTCTTTTTTCTCTTTTTTCTTATTTTTTACTTGTTTTTTTTTCTCTTCTCGTTCTTTCTCCTTTTTTTGCTTTTCTTTTCCTCTTTATCTTCTTTTTCTTTTTTTTTTCCTTTTTTTTCTGAGGTGTGTCATGTACAGTACAAGGGGTTCCATATCTCTGAAATCGAACATAACGAACCTAAACAATTTATTATTTCCTTTTGTTCTACCTCATCTAACAGGCGTTCATGATCAAAAACACAACGAGCCTAAACTAATTCTTTATCTCTCGTTAAATCATATACGAGAGGGTCTGTTTCTGAGTCCTGATAACGACTACGAGCCCAAACAATATTCAGTAGCCTTTTGAATCTATGTTGGATGGGTATTTTGGGCATGTGTAGATATTGAGCACTTTATATCACGAGTAAGTTTTTTTTTCAGAGACAGAATGAATGGGTGGTTGGTGTGGTGGTGGGTGGTTGAGTGGATGAGTGACACAGACAGACAGATAGACAGAGAAAAAGGAAACAAAGTAGGAATAAAAGAAATGTAATTATAAAAATAAAGTCCAAGTATACATACGCTATTGTGTGCATGATCACACATGCATGAGCGTATCCCACATGTGCCCCCAACCACCTACCTACCACCCCGCTTCCACTGACTTCAACCCTTCTCGCATTCCACAGCTGTACTTCGTCTCGGCCCCTGCAGTATGCTTATGCGTCCTGGGTTCCCTGTGGATGATGGTGGTGGCTTTCTGGGCCGAAGAACAGCTCATGGACTGGAAGAAACGTTACGGCTCCCTCGCAGGAATCTTCATGCACGTGCCTTCTGCGTTATACGCTGGCCTCGTCTGGCTCATGAATTTCTACTACAAGAAGCTGGCCACGGCGCTGACGGAATGGGGTGCGTATGAAGGACAAAAGAGTGTGTGTGGGGGGGGGGGGCTTGGGTGAATTTTAAGTGGAATGGATACTGACAAGAGTGTAAGGGTTTTTATGAATGTTAGAAATGTTCGGGTGAATGGTAAAAAAGTGTGGGGGTTTTGGTGAATTTTGAAAAGAAGGGGTTCTAGTGTGAGTGTAAATGTTTTTGTAAGTGTTAGAAATGATGAAGACTGATGAAGATACTAAAGTGCGTTAAATGTTAAAATGTTATTAATATTAGGACTGACTATTAGAAATGTTAGCACTGTAGGGTTCGTATGGAGAGTAAAACTGAGTGGAGTTTTGATGGATTTGGAAAGCAATGGCTGTTGGTGAAATTGTATGGGATGTTAAAAAAATAAATTCTAGTAATGTCTAACTGTTAGAAATGTTAACACTATGGATTTTGTGTGAAGATTGTTAACTGTGTAGGATTCTGATGAACTGTGGTAGGAATGGGCACTGGTGAAATTTTATGAGATGTTAAAATGTTAGTAATTCTAGGACTGATAGTGAGTAATGTTAGCACTGTAAGGTTCGTATGAAGAGAGTAAACTGTGTGGGATATTGAATCATTGTGGTAGAAATCATTTAGTAGCAGTGGCATGTGGTACAAATGACACGATAGTAGTTGTTCTGGTGAGTTAAAGATCTAAAATTCTGGTTAATTATTCATCTTTTGACAAAGCAGTCCACAATTGCTTCTTCGTTACAGCACAAATACCTGTTTGACCTAGGCTAACCTTTAAAAGATATATTATTATGCTACAGAGGCAACGGGGCCACACCTCGACACAAATTTTACACAGGGTCTATGGAAGAGAGGGAAGGAAAGGAGAGAGAATAGGATGAGAAGGGGGAAAGTGAGGGTGAGGGAGAAAAGATAGGAAGGGAAAGGAGAGAGAAAGGGATGAGAGGGGAAAAGTGCTTAACAAAAGACTAAAACCACCATGGAATTAACATAGCCACATGTAACATACTAATGGTTTTTTTCCCTTCTTTTTCACCAGAGAACCACCGCTCACAGAAGGACTATGACTGGCATCGGGTCTGTAAGCTAGTTATTTTCGACTTTGTGAACAATTTCTCTTCTCTCTTCTACATCGCCTTCTACATCCAAGATATGGATATGCTTTGCTCGGTATGTGAGTCATAAGGTCTATTTCCTCTATTTTTTAGAGCTAAATGGTGTATAGTGACATTATTATTATTATTATTATTATAGCGAATAGCGTGTCTCCGCTTTGAAAAGTGAGCAGAACTTACATATGTACAAGCGCTTACAGGCGCACGCTCACGCACACGCACACGTACACACACACACACACACACACACACACACACACACACACACACACACACACACACACACACACACACACACACACACACACACACACACACACACACACACACACACACTACACACACACACACACACACACACACACACACACACTACACACACACACTAAACACACACACACACACACATACAAACACAAACAAACAAGCAAACACTTATGCATCACACATACTTCCTGCATTCATACAAACCTGTATTTACCGCCCCCATTTCCTCCCCAGCAAGTGGCAACCATGTTGATTGTTACTCAGATGATCAACCATTTCCAAGAGGCACTTCTCCCGTACGTCGTGAAGAAGGCGTACGCACAGGTGAGTCTGCGGTAGATGGCGCTCTCTTTTATGTGTGTGTGTGTGCTGACTGTCTTGTGTGTGTGTGTGTGTGTGTGTGACTGACTGTGTAAGGTGTGTCTGTGTGTGTGTGTGTGTGTCTGTGTGTGTGTGTGTGTGTGGTGTGTGTGTGTGTGTGGTGTGTGTGTGTGTGTGTGTGTGTGTGTGTGTGTGTGTGTGTGTGCGTGTTGTTGTAGGTGTGAAGTGTATATATCTGACTGTGTAGGCATTGTGTGAGTGTGTGTGTGTGTGTGTGTGTGTGTGCGTGCGTGCGTGCGTGTGTGCGTGCGTGTTTGTGTATATGTGTGAAGTATATATATCTGACTCTGTTGTACTGTCCCTTGCCTGTGTGTGGATGCCTCTGTGTATATATATACGCCCTTAAATACTTCCATATATGCATCACTGTATACACGAGTATCGACATCTCGAACCCCCGTCCCCGCGCCTCCACCCCCACATCTCCAACACACCCGCAGTCTCACCCTTCCTCCACCAGTTTTCAGAGCGCTTGGCGGCGTTCCTGCGCCAGCACCCTCTGACGGCCAAGTTCTTCCACCGCGTCGTGAAGTCGGTCCACACCGCCCCGCCCGAGGAGGAGCCCGTGCCGGTGCTCGCCCTCGACCCCAAGGACCCGAGAATCACGCAGGCCAAGGAGGAGGCGGACTTGGATCCCTATGAGGTACGGAATTACAAAGTGTATATATAAAGATATTATATAAAGATATATAAAGATGTGTATGATAAAGATATTTGTGGTATTGATAATGACAATGATATTGATACTGGGAATAATGATTATGATAATAGTAATAAGGATGACAAGGACAATGATAATTTTAACGGTATTGATGATGATGCTAACGATGATAATAATAATAATAATGATTATGATGATTATAACAATAATAATAAATATAACAATTCACAATGACAATAAAGAACGCCAAAGATCATTCCCATTTTCTGTGTTTCCCTTTCCCTCCAGGATGCGTACGAAGACTACCTCGAAATGTTCCTCCAGTTCGGCTATGTCTTCCTCTTCTCCTCCGTGTACCCGATGGCTGCGTTCTGGGCGGTTCTCAACAACATTCTGGAACTGAAAACCGATGCCTTCAAGCTCTGTCGCATCTACCAGCGGCCTCGTGTCAAGAAAGTTGGTTCTATCGGGGTCTGGCAGGTGTGTTTGGCTTCAGGGGTTACTATACTATAAGGATGTTATCGTAATGATACTCGTGGTTAAGATTGTTGTATTACATTCGTACTCACTAGCATGCACGCACACGCCAGACAGTGCTTGTTCACATACACCCTTTTACACTCGAACACTCGTTCGCACACAAATTCTCTCTCTCTCTCTCTCTCTCTCTCTCTCTCTCTCTCTCTCTCTCTCTCTCTCTCTCTCTCTCTCTCTCTCTCTCTCTCTCTCTCTCTCTCTCTCATTCTCTCATTCTCATTCTCATTCTCATTCTCAATCACTCACTCTCACTCTCACTCTCACTCTCACTCTCTCTCTCTCATGCACACACATACACACACACACACACACACACACACACACACACACACACACACACACACACACACACACACACACACACACACACACACACACACACACACACACACACACACACACACACACACACACACACACACACACACACACACACACACACACACACACACACACACACACACACACACACACACACACACACACACATACACATACACACACACACACACACACACACACACACACACACACACACACACACATACACATACACATATACATACACACATACACACACACACACACACACACACACACACACACACACACACACACAACACACACACACACACACACACACTCACACACTCACACATACACACATACACACACTCACACTCACACATACACACAACACACATACACACACACACACACACACACACATATATATATATACACGCACACATAGACACACCTATAAATTCCTCTCACTTCCTTGTATAGTATAGGCCTACGATCGCTTATCACTTCCTCTTCCTTATCTACAGAACTACGACCAACCAGTTCCTCACGCCTTGTCTTTTATAGACCTACGACCACCTACGTTTTCCCTAAGGTTCCTTATCTGTTCCAGGGTGCCTTCGAGATGCTTGGTGCCGTGGCTGTGATCACGAACTGTGCCCTCCTGTGCCTCTCTCCCCGAGTCCGTCCCTTGGCACCGTCCGCATCTCCTGTCGAGTGGGTTCTGATCTTCGTCCTGCTGGAACACATCATCTTGTGCGTTAAGATGGCGCTGATGTGGCTGGTGCCGGATGAGCCTCTTTGGGTACGCGAGGCCCTTGAAAAGATCAATTATCAGTCCAAGCTCGCACTCCGAAATGAGGTAAGGAATATGATTTCATGCGGAGTGGAGTATTTTTTATGCGGTATTTTTTCGTATTTTAAGGAGTGGAGTAGTTTTTGTTTTGAATGTATATTTGGGTTTTGGAATAATGGTTTCAGATTCAGTGTTGACCTTTCTCAGCACGGCATACTGTCAGGTAGTAATGATTCCAATTCAGGATTTATATTTGCAAATATGATGTTACTTTCCTGACTTTGGGATAAACCCACACATATCCTGTAGGAATTCAGCGATATGATGCGCTACTTTGTCGGGTCATGGCTTGTGATAGAATAGAGAATACAAAAGATCGAGTGATTGTCCTATGCGCACGATTACGATCGTACATCGTCATTGCTGTAAGCCAGTTTTTTCCCGCTGTCCTTCCAAGACACCGCGCTTCGACACTAGGTCGGACCAACACGACTTCCCGCTTTGAGCCGGAGCAGCGGTTTGAGGGCGTTGGTGGCTCAGGGAGAAAACATCATTTGCGAATGGGTTCTCCTCCCATAGTATTAAAAGCACAATTCCCTCATCCTTTAGGAACTAGACTTTATTCACTTGAAATATTTTATTCACAATAAAGCATCCTAACATTGTTATCAAATAGGGCAAAGAATAAATAATTATTTTCTGATAATAATACAACTAATATATTATATTGCAAGTAAGGATGTAAAGGAGTGAACCGATTTGAATCATCCAAGTGAATTAGGTGAAACGTCAACAGTATACTCTAATTAAGTGAGGCAATAGAATACTTAAGCATAAGCTCGAATTGTCACGGTTGGTTCAGTTGCAGAGACCATTACTGGACATGCCGTATATTCTACGGGGGACTCTACTATGTTTCTCTTGATTATTTGAGAGTAATATAATGTAAAATATGTTGTCTCTTGATATTTACAATGCAAAATCGTTTGTGGCATATTTAATCTACATGCTTGACGTTTTCACTTTTTCATGAAATTTATGCAGGTCTTGGAAATCAGTTTAAAAAAGGAAAAAGTAGTCGGGTAAAGGGAATATAGTATCGAATTCTGGTGTTTTATTGGGAGAGTGGCAGCGTACATATACACAAACTAATGTAATTCACTTTACGTTTTAATATCAGCTCACAGGTTACTATTGGTATCCGCTGAAGGGATATCAGATTTACATAGCTTTAATTATCATTTTCCTTATATGAATGCTTAGGGGATACTTGTCTAGGTCAGTGAATCTTTTCCATTTTCGTAGTTTCAGTTATAAGAGAAGTGGAAAATAAGAAATCTGAACCTACATCTGAATCTTTGAATATAGAGAAAGTAGAATAGTAAATAAAAAATATCCAACTTTATCTTTAAATCTATAGATTGTAAAGACATAAAATAGACGAGCCAAATTTTCGTCTCTAGGGATTCGAACCAGTGTTGTGAGGAGGATTCGAAAAGACCTATTCGCATAAGATTGTGACGTTTGATTTTCTACCGTTTCCTAGTTATTTTGTATAAAGAAACAATTAGGGATTGAATATAAAATGCATTTACAATATTTTCGCTTAAAAAATACAAAGGATTACAGCGTGACGTCATAACGAGCCTTTTGACTGTCTTTTGTCTTCTCTGGCGGTCTCCTTGGTTGAGCGTATTAGTATGAAAACCTTTAATGTAATTCCTGCGCAGATGAATGTGCCTTTCTTCTTGATGTTAAAAAGTTACTCAGATTTATTTGTAGAGTAATTTACAAGGCACTTAGCCAGGTTAGATGGGGTTCTCTGCGCAGGTGCTTCGCCGTCGAAAGTTCCCCTGTTTTATGTATAGCTGTTGCGACCCAGCCCTCTTTTCTACGTCTTTTCTGCCTGCAAACTTACACCTCAAATCGATCATGACTTGACAGGTTTGTTAGAGTAGTAGTAAGAAAGATTTTTTGAACAGTGGTCCCTGAAACTGTGTCAGCACTGTCTGGTCAAAAGCACCCGCAAGCTAATCTTAATATCAAAGAAAATTGATAATGGCCTATAAGAACTAAATGGAAGTTGTTAAAAGGAAAGAATCCTTAGGCACTGATAAGTGTGGTCCTTAAATTGTGGTCCGCAGAATGTTTTCAAGGAAACTACGAGCTAATTTTAGTACCACATAAATTCAGCAATGCTGTGTGCATTGAAAATCGAATATGTTCATTGGCCAATAATTTAGTAAATATATAGTATATCTTTTAAACTCAAGCGAATGGGGAGAAATATATTCGTAAATAACTATGAGTTCCACTGCTTAACAGAGTTGATATGCTAATGTAATGTAGCTTAGTATTTCATTTTAATCATATTTCTGATCCCAAACTGTACTTACTGTACTTTGGTCTATTTTCAGTTAAGGAAGGATGTCGCATTTTATTTCAAGCCTGAATAGTATTTCTGTCTACTTATCTTTAACCTTTTCAGTATAGAAAGAAAACGAGATAACTGTTTTTTTCGTTTCTTCATCTCTCTCTCTCTCTCTCTCTCTCTCTCTCTCTCTCTCTCTCTCTCTCTCTCTCTCTCTCTCTCTCTCAATCATACTCTGTATATATTCCTTCAGACTCAGTTCTCCCATATGATTTTTAACACCATTTCATCTTTTCCAGCGCGGAAAGAAGACCAGGCGGCACCTCTCCCGCAGATTCCGCAGCGTGCACGGGATGCCTCGCTCTGGGTCCCGTTCTCGCGGCACGACCCCCGTAGCCCAGAACGGCGGGGTCCGGCACCGCACGCCATCTAGGGACTACCGCGAATACTAGGACGGGTGTTTTCGCGGTTGCAAAGGCCTAAATGGATTTTGCTGGCAATTATCTATCTAGTCTATTGTAAAGTCTCTCTTCTTTTGACTACAGGAGCCGGGATAGGGAACTTTTCTTCGTCTGTTTTTGAAGAAGGGGAGGTGTTTGGGTAAGGGAGGTATGTGCCGTTTTCTTTTCTTTTTTATCAGGGTGAAGATGATCATGAGAGGTTTGTGATAATTGGATAGACGTCTGGATATCGTTGTATTCCACTTGATTATCATTGCCAGCCTGTCATTTATTACAGGATTGTCATCATCAACCTGTCAGTTATCAAATGTTTATCATGACCAATCTATCAACCTGCCGGCAATTATCATTCAACTTTTCACATGCTTCGCCTCGATAAAAAGAAAACGGAGCTTATGATGCAAACACGTGGTCGCGTTCTCAAAGGGATGTATAAATATTTCTGTGTTAGGAATGTGGGTGAATGAGTGAAACATATGCACATTTCTAACTGCGAGTTGTATAATAATTATGTCTTACCTTCGTCATGATAGGACATGCCGCAGCCCCGAGGAAAATATATTGAGGGAGAATTCATATAAACTCGTTTCTCGTTTATTTATACATCAAAGAATTGCATTTCCTCTCCGAATAACAGTGTGATAAAGAAGAGAAGGCAACAAAGAGAGAATTTTGGCCATTTTTTCAGAACTGACGAGGGATATTAAAGATAAAAAACCAAAAATGTTTTCCCCGCCTCCTTGTCCAAAGAACGTGATTATGTACATTATGAGATTGATACATCATCGATGTCTGTCAAGTCCTGCTTTTTTTGTGTCATGGAGTTTGTTTCTCTGTCTGTCCTTCGAGTACTGTTATTCTCTGTTCACCTTGTAGTAGATTTTAGAACGATTGTTAACATAGCCATTCACAACTCACGCTTAACTAATGTGTTCATCCCGACTCTCTACTTCCAATGTTGCTCAAGAGACCATGGGCTTTTTACGTGCTAACTCCAGATGCTACACGAACGTATGTGTGTTTTGAGTTCACGCATACAGAGCTGCGCTAGTTTATAGTATGTATGGACTTCCCCGTTATACTTCGCATGTGAAACTGATGTTGATATAGTGCAATAGCTTCGAACCACATTTCTTCATGAATACAGGACTGACATGTGTGTATATATAAATTCTAAAAATATATGTGTAATTTTGAGATATCAATTTTCATTTTTTTTTTAATATTTAATCTCAATCAGGTACTTGGGAAGGAATGTGGTAGTCGAAACGTGAACATTTTACATATTGTTCTTATTGTGATGAAGGATAACATTACTAGTCATTATCAAGGATTAACATTTTTATTTACAAGTGTCTATTCTGCTGACATAAACAAGTTCCCACATTACACAGAGCAGGAAAAAAGAAAGTGAAAACCTATTGTAATTTATGATCTACTGTACTCCTGATGCAATACAAGAGGAAATACTGTGAAAAATATTATACTGAATAAAATGTAACGTAGAAGTTTTTTCACTTTTGTTATTCATCCTCAAGTAACCCTATTTCATTAAGTTATATAATTGAAGAAAACAATGAATAAAAAACTTTAATTGATCATAAAAATAAGCCCACACTCACTACCAAAACATTTAACAAGGGGCATGTTTAACAATATCTTTATTTGTCTATTTATTCATCAGCTATGTATGTATGTACATGTATGTATGCATCTATATATCAGCTTACTATAGCTGTATGTTTATGCTTGTATGTATATACAGTGTGAGAGTATCCACTAATCCATATATATCTGTCTCACTATCTGTGGTTGAGTATTTACATGGAAGTGTCATGTCAAGTTACCAAAACATAGTAATCAACTTGTAAATAAGGAACATACAATCTCTACCTCTTTACCTTCCAGTGTTCTTTCAAATCACAACTCAATAGAAACGACTTATACAAAATGTAGACTGGGCAAGGCTGATTAAGCAATACATATATTAGTTACATCACGGGCAAGTGTAATAACCATTCATGTGAATAATATGCTTCTTGGGGTGCTTATTATGCTTTTAATCCGTGGAAATTGATGGGTAGCTTCAGCAATATTGAACTATCATTGTGATAGATGTAGAAAAATGAATAAGAGTAAATAACTTTACTGAGTTTCAGATTTAACTTCTTAATTTCTAATATTATACCAGCGAAAAATATTCTACAACCTCAAAATCTCTTAATTGCTTTTTAAAGTTATTAATTCTTAGTCAAACGTTATGCATCCAGTGAAATCGACTGCATAAATGGTCTTACAACTACTATATTTATTGCCATAATGCAAATAATTGTGGATAAATACACCTACAAACGTAAATATTGCACTTTTACAATATGGACAACATTAAGAATTAAGATTCAATGTTCTTTTTTCGATAATCATCTTTGTATTCAGATGAAACCTCTGATATGGAAAAAAGAAGTGATTTTATGAAGGAATCCTCTGC
This sequence comes from Penaeus vannamei, assembly GCF_003789085.1. Classification (NCBI taxonomy): domain Eukaryota; kingdom Metazoa; phylum Arthropoda; class Malacostraca; order Decapoda; family Penaeidae; genus Penaeus; species Penaeus vannamei. The sequence continues at coordinate 913,574 of NW_020869419.1, read as the reverse complement.
AAGTAGTATTATGTGCATGGAAAATTATATTCAAATCTTTATAACCGTGCTGAGGAATATATATTAGGATTCTAAAGCATTAATTCATTCTCGAGCAGTATGTCTCGAGTAATAAGATAGTTTACTTTGAAGTCCATTCTTTAAAACTATTTATTCTTTTATTATTTTGACTTCTTAACAGTAGAGAAATAAGCCTTGTTTCGTGTTGTGTGGGATTATGCCCAGATATTATTAGCAAATAGAACCTTATATAGCTTTCGTGTGTGAGCCTTGCTAGTTGTATGCAAACCTAATAGACAAATACAAATATATAGGTAAAATTTGTTAGAAAAAATATACACAATTTCGTAAAAAGGGGAATTAAATAGAACTTTAAGGGCATGAAATACTATGAAACGTAATACAAACTATAATTTAATATCGCAGTATTTGCTATTTGAATTCTAAAAAAAAGAAGACAGTGAAAATCTACATAAGAAAAAATATACTAGTAGAAAAATATATATCAAAGTACAAAAAGCAAAGCAAAATATGAACAATAAATAATGAAAATCACATAAAAATATAACAACGAGCCTTCAGCAATTCGTTTATAAACAGCATCTTGCAAATAACAACTAAACAACACCTATTTACAGCCATAACGGGAAGCGCGTGTCATGATTAGCACAAATAAGTACACAATTACAATGTACACAAGACACTCCTAATTGCACACTACTCCTCCTGCTCGTCAATCAGTCGCGCCAAGTGGTCGTGGTTGTTGACCTGAGCGCACATGGCCGGGGTCAGGTCAGTGCGGTCGCGGGTGGTCGTGGGGACGCCTGCCTCCAGGAGGAACCGGACGCATTCTTCGGAGCCTACCGTACATGCCTGGAGGAGAGAGGTCAAGGAGTTTGGATAATCAAGGTTAGAGGTTATATATATGCATTATACATAGATATATATACACAATGTGAAGTGGTGTGTGTGTGTGCGGAGGTTGGGGGCGTGGAGGTTGGTGGTAATGAAAGGGGTCTTGGCTTGCTGGTTTATTGGAGAGGTTAAGGTTCGACCCCGTGCCCCAGGTGCTGAGGGCGGAGGGCAAGCTGCCCTGTCCTGCGACTGCTCCTGCTCTGTCTGCTCGGTGTCTGGTCTGCTACCTTCTCTGTCTCGGTCTGCCTGACGAGACGACTTCCATCCAGCGACTCCTTGTCCTGTTGGCGGGTGCCTGCTTTTGATTTTTCAGATGTCAGTACTTCCGGCTGTGACAAGGGGTGAGTTCGCTGGGATTGCTCGGGGGAGAAAACTGGGCAAGTAAGTCTTGGGCGTGGTACGTGTGATAAGCTGTTTCCTCTGGACCGGGACAGAAAGGCACAGCTTCCGCTTCGACCTTGGACGGATGCGTATTGTTGACAGTGTGTGCGTGTGCGAGTAAACGTGTGTGCACGTCTCGGTACGTATGTTTGAATATATCACCCAAACCACACACACACACACACACAAGTACCCAGCCCACAGAAAAATAAGACAACAAACACTCACCGAATCCCCTCCCCAACTCATTAAGACCCAAGCCAACCCCCACCGCCCACCTCCCGGCCAGGGCGCCCCACGTACCGCATGGAGCGCAGTTCGACCACACGGATCCGCGCAGGAGAGGTCTGCGCCCGCGATGTGGTAGGATTTGAGGCGCTCCACGTTGTCAGCTGCGGCGGCCGAGACCAGGACTTCCCCTAGGCGCAGCGGCGACTCCGTCAGGTGAGCTCCTGTCTGCACTAGGAGCTCCACTACCTGAAGGAAGCGCAGGGAGGAAAGGAAGCAAGGGTTCTTATCACCAAAGAAGTTGTAAAGCAAAATCCATTCTCATCAATGAAGTAAATGTCATCTCCGTAGTAAAACAATGAAGCAAATGCCACGGATGAATCACACGTTACCATCACTTATACCTTGATGGCGAATGTTCTCACCAATGAAGCAGATGTAAATTTCAATAATGTTAAAACAAAGCACATGTTACCACCAAAAATAACAACGAATCAAATCATATTCTTTCCCATGAAGCAAATTCTATTTTCCAACAAAGCAAAGCAAATTCTTTCCAGTGAAGCAAATTATATTCTTGCCAATGCAGCAGATATAATCTTAACTCGGAGGAATCAATATCAGTTCTCTTTTACCCTCCGTGTGGCAGTGATACTTTAATGAAAAAAAAACAATCAATTTGTAAGTTTCACTCCGTTGAGGTTCTTCTGAGATCTTTCATGAATAATATTACGCAGCCTTCCTTTCTCCTTTTTGATAAGTAATACGGATACAAAACAATTAAACGAAATACAAAAAATAACAAATTTAATACAAAAATAGAAAAAAAAGCAATAGAAGGCAAATATAATACAAACAAAAAACAATAAAAAACAAAAATACAAGACAATAAGACAATAGTATGACAAAAAGGAATCCTCACTTGGTGAAAATTTTCCATAATGACTCAGTAACTATATTGTTTTTGGTTATATACTCTCTCACTCTATATATAGATAGATAGATAAATATATTTTTTTCTATTTTTGTAAAATAGGAATAATACAAACACCAACTTACACAACAACAACAACAAAAAAAGAAAAAAACTTAAAACACCAACAAGAAACAACCCAAAACCCAGTATAATCAACCCCCCCCCCCTCTTACCTTATGATGATCGTTTTCCACAGCAATTTTCAACGGCGTCTGTCCCTGCTTGTCCCTAACGTGCACAGAAGCCCCGTGTTGCAGCAGCCAGGTCACCACTTCTGCTATTCCGTCACAGGCCGCCATATGCAAGGCACTCCACCCAGACACATCAAGGAGATTAACCTCTGCGCCCTGTATATGTTAAAAGAAGTTAGGTTAGATGAGTTTGTAACGGTTGTAGAAAAGATTTATGGGCGAGATATTCGATAGTTCCGTAATTAAGAGATTGTTGAAATGTTGGGAATTATATTTTGGTCTGAAACTGCTCGTTTATGATGAAAATGTAATACTGGTGGGCCAATTCAAATGGAATTATTGATTCTCATCCATATCTTTTCTATGATAGGAATATAATTACAAAAACCTGCTGAAGAAACAAAATTCAGAATATTAGCCAACTAATGAGTCACTTAACACGTCAGCGAATGTTAATGAAATATAAGAAATAAAAGTTAATTTCAACTCATTATTGATCAAAACCTTATTCTAATTATAGTAATTTTTCATCGTGTCATTTACTGCAGTTATTTGCATAAACAGTCAGCCTTCCCATTCTTCTTAATATTGACAAAACGTTTGAAATTCCTGATTTACTGTTGGGATTTACGTTAAAGAATTAGCAATGAACAATTTTTATAACATCTCATAATACTGCATATCATACAAATATGAAGAAAGTTCTTGATTAAAAAAAACAACAACTCTAGTATCCATTAAACATTGAGCATTTCTGTAGTACTATTAGAACATTTGCCATGCATATCTGCTATTTCCTGCACTGTTCTGTACTATGAATAGATTTGATGTGCTTTGCAACACTGTAAAGTAGTCCTGTATAGGTATATATAAAACAGGTGTTTCGAAGAACAGATCGTGCAATAAGGAAATGAAATAAATTTATCAAATGTATTGACAAAAATACACACAAAAACTATTATTGACTAACAACTAAGAACAGGGAAGAACATAGACTGCCTGTTAGCAACCAGAGGTGCCAATTTAGCGATTTTGCCGCTAGATATGGCGACTTTTGGTGGGACCTTTGCTTTTTTCCCTAATTGTTTAGCGGCTTTTTGGGAGCCTAATCCGAGTAAATATAACGTAGACCAAATTCATACTTTTGTGGAATTTAGTAGCCAATTTTTTCCCTTTCTTTTCAATCTATTTTGCGATTTTTAACAACGTTTCGGAGAGAAACAGAGCATTGCCATATTTTGTGATTTTGGAAGCGTGTCT
>NW_020869419.1:892123-904623 GCF_003789085.1 Penaeus vannamei | reverse complement strand
GAGCCTGCGGGGAGAGCGGACGGGGGTTATGTGTACGTACATTAGTAACATGCATGTATACGCACGCATGCACGAGCATACGTATGCATATCTATAGCCACATACAGACACACGAACGCGGATACTAGCACGTGCACGAATACATACATGCACACACGAACGCATGCGCACTTGCTCTCTCTCTCTCTCTTTCTCTTTCTTTTTCACACTCACTCACTCACTCACTGACTCATTCATTCACTCATACACACACACGCACACACACAGTGCAATCAATTAATCTAACAGCAACAATAGTGCTTCTTTACTATTCCATGGCTGAGTTTCATTCGAGGCACATACAGATACACAAACACAGATACGTGGAAATTCACATTAACATAATACACGGAATACACACAAGCACACGCAAACGCAATCATCACACACATAAGAATATACAAACAGTCGATAAACATATAAAAGTTAGGGAAGAAGAAAGTGTGGTTGAATCATCTGAAATTTCTTAAAAGATAGATGTATATTTTCCAACAGCTGTTACTAAAACTTCAAACAGATTCTCGAAAACTAAACTTCTAATAAATTATCTAAAACTTCTAACAGATTTTGCAAACTTCCAAACATATCATCCAAATCTTCTAACAGAATTTCCTAAAACTTCCAACAAATTTCACAAAACTTCTTATACCCTTCCCAACCGACCTTAAAAAAAAAACAAATAAATGCTAAACATTCATTAAAAACATTTTTTTCTCTGAAACTTACCTCACCCGTTTCATAGATCGTGTCAACAGCTCCATGCATACACTGGGTGGTGTTGACGAGAATCACACCTCGTTTTGTTGCATCCCTGAGTACCTGCAATGTGAAAGCCACTTATAAACTATTGCATTGCAACTTTGGTATGAGTATATCATACATTTTTAAGGATGATTCTGATGATTATTATGGGGAATCTATGATTCTGGTGGTAATTTTTATATCAGTTAAGTCAGTGAAAAGGCTTAGCTTTTTGTTTGTTTTAGATAACTTTATCTATTGATTATGGTTATCAGTATCATAATATATTGCTCGGTCAGCACTGCACTTCACTTGAAAAGTTATAATCCTAATAAAACTGCTCTCTATTTGGGCAACATAAATAGAGTAATAGCGAGGTTCCCTTGAAAAAAAATATATATATATATATCTTTCTTTTTCACTCTTCCACCCTTCCCTATCCAGCCCACCCCTCTTCCTCCTTCCCAGTCCCTCTCCTTTCCCCCTCCCTTACTCCCACCCTCTAGCCTTCTCCCCTCTCCCCTCCTCCCCTCCCAACTCTCCCCTCCTCCCCTCCCAACTCTCCTCTCCTGCCTCCCCTCTCAATCCTCTTCGCTCCCCTGCTCCCCTCCCAGTCCCCTCCCCCTCCCTTCCCTCTATCCCTTCCCCACCCTCTATCCCTCCCCCTCCACCCCCCATCCCGCCATCCTCCCCACCCCACCCGCGCCCCCCATACCTCCATAATATCCGTCCGGTTCGAGGGCATGTTCCCCGCTCCGTACGTCTGTATGATGGCTCCCGAGATGGGCGGCTGGAGGAACTGCTTCACCGTCTCAGCTGATATGGACGGGAAGATCCTCAGCAACCCGACGTGGCGGTTCAGGCGGTCGAACACGGTGAACTTCTCCAGGCGAGTCGGGCGGAAGATCGAACGGTAGTCAACTGTGTGGAGGGGAAAGAGGGAGTGAAAGGTGGGGTGAAAGGTGGAGAAAGAGGGAGGGGGAGGTGGGAAAAGTGGGGTGAAAGGTGGAGGAAGAGGGAGGGAGGGAAGGTGGGGAGAGAGGGGAGGGAAGGTGGGGAGAGAGGGAGGGGAAAGTGGGGAGAGAGGGAGGGGAAGATGGGGAGAGAGGGAGGGGAGGTAGGGGAGAGAGGGAGGGGAAGGTGGAGGAGAGGGGAGGGGAAGGTAGGGAGAGGGAGGGAGGTAGGGTAAGAGTGAGTGAAAGGTGGAGGAAGAGGGAGAGAAAGTTGGGATAAGAGGGAGGAAGAGGGAGAAGGTGGGTACTGAGGGAGGGAAAGATGGAGAGAGATAGGAAAGGGGGAGAGAGAAATGGGAAAATGGTTGAGAAGGTAAGGAAGAGGGAGAGAAAAGTGGGAAAAAGGGAGAGAAAGTGAGAAAGAGAGAGAGGAAGGTGGGGAAGAACGAGAGAGAAAGGTGGGAAAGAGGGAGAGAAAGGTGGGAAAAAGGGAGAGAAAGTGAGAAAGAGAGAGAGGAAGGTGGGAAAGAGGGAGAGAAAAGTGGGAAAAGGGAAGTTCTGTAGGTAATGAGACTTATAACTGGGATAATAATGATAATAGTGGTAGCAGAACTGGAGGTGATGATGAGGTTAATATGAAGATGAAGAACAATAAACAACAATAATAACAACCAATCGATACATCAAAGTAATATTATCAGCTTACACACACATACACACTCAAAAAAAGAAATGAAAATCACACAGGTCCGCACCTTCACCCAAACCAGGCAACACGAATAAATAAATATATATATATATATATATATATATATATATATATATATATATATATATATATATATATATATCCACCAACTCCACACATCTTAACCATCCACCCAACCTAATAATAAATTATTCAAAATATAAATAAAATAAATAAATAAATAAATAAATAAATAAATACATAAATAAATAAATAAATATTTAAAAAATCATCCACACCAACACCACGACCTCACCTTGGATAGAGATGCCAGCAATCGCCAGAGGAGGCATATTGGGCGAGTCGAAAGCCTGCAGTCTGCCCGTGGACACCTTGGTCGTTCTGTTCCCGCGATACAGCTTGTTGTTGAAGAACACAGTCACTTCGGGGATGTTGTAACTTCCGGCCATGATGACGGAGCCGATGAAGTTGTCTCGGCCGTCGCTCCTGGTCTCGAAGATGGGGATCTGGAAGGAAAAATGTGGAGAAGGGTGAAGTTAGTTCTGGGGGAATGGCAGCAGGAGGCGAACGGAAATTTTGGGGAAGGAATGAGAGGAGGAAGTGAAGGGAATGAGGTTAGTTCAGGGGAATGGAAGGAAGAAATGAAGGAAAACGTTTGTGTTTTTAGAGACAATATAATAGTTTTTTTCTATATTGATATTCTGAGATGATGTAAAAATCAGTACTTAAAGGAAGCTCTCTGTATTAACGAAAGTCTCTTCGAGTTCCGAGTTCATGAGTCGGCGTTCATAAATATGTGAACAACCGATTTCGAATATTGAATCTCATACACGCGCTCCCTATGAATGACAGTGAATAACTTTACAGCACAAGGGATGCTTGATGCGCTTTCATTAAATCTTCATCATAAGTACATCATATCTAATTTTCACACAATTATCTTTGTGATTATTAGAAAAATTACATAAACATTACGTGGATAAAAATTATCTATTTCTCTAACTGACGGACTGCATGTGAGAGAAAAAAACGTGTAATCATTACACTCTACACAGTTTCGTGCAAATGACACCCATTTTGTGACTGTAAATAGTTCTCAATCACTGTAAGCTACAAGAGGCTTTGTGTGAACATGAGGGGCGTTACGTGTGTGCCTGAGCAAGAATATTTTTAGATAAGAAGATTCCATCGCGCATGAAGGCCATAGGGTACGCGGAGGTTGCGACCATCGAGTGGTAGTATGTTGGGCTTTTTCTCTCTCTCTCGCTTTCTCTTTCTCTGGAGCTCTTTCTCTCTCTCTATCGCTCCGTCTTTCTTTCTTTCTCTCTCTCTATTTCTCTTTCTCTATCCCTCTCTCTATTTCTCTTTCTATCTCTCTATTTCTCTTTCTATGTCCCTCTCTCTATTTCTCTTTCTCTATCCCTCTCTCTATTTCTCTTTCTCTTCCCTCTATCCCTCTCTCTATTTCTCTTTCTCTATCCCTCTCTATTTCTCTTTCTCTATCCTCTCTCTATTTCTTTTCTCTATCTCTCTCTATTTCTCTTTCTCTATCCTCTCTCTATTTCTCTTCTCTATCCCTCTCTCTCTTTCTCTTCTCTATCCCTCTCTCTATTCTCTTTCTCTATCCCTCTCTCTATTTCTCTCTCTATCCTCTCTCTATTCTCTTTCTCTATCCCTCTCTATTTCTCTTTCTGTATCCCCTCTCTATTTCTCTTCTCTATCCCTCTCCATTTCTCTTTCTCTATCCCCTCTCTATTTCTCTTTCTCTCCCCTCTTTCTCCTCTATCCCTCTCTCCTCTCTATCCCTCTCTATTTCTCTTTCATCTCTCTCTATTTCGCTCTCTTTATTTCTCTTTCTCTATCGCTCTCTTTATTTCTCTTTCTCTATCCCCCTCTCTATTTCTCTTTCTACATCCCCCTCTCTTCCTCACTCTCATTCTTTCTCTCATTCCCTCTCTCTTTCTCTCTTTCACTGCCACCTTTTTTGCAAAAGGAATGTTCCTTATGGGCGTAAATATGACATCCATAAATTAGAGACATTAATTAGCTGAGAAATATTTATCTCTGAAGTCCAGAAGTTTCAGGGCCAATTTTAATCTTTTTCTTCATTTCAGAGAGATATATAATCACAAAAGTCGTGTTGTAAGTGAAGATTCGAGGCCCAGATCTCTCATAACAACATGGACATATTACTTATCTAACAAGTTTTTTTTTTTAGAGTGTGACTATACAGACTTTTATCTTTCTTTCTTTTTCTCTCTTTTTTTTCTTCTTTCTTCTTTTCTTTTGTCTCTTCTTAACAAGAGACTTTTCACGTCATGCTCATTAGTTACGGTCCAGAGGTATTCATAATGTGGTGTGTGTGTGTGTGTGCGTGCGTGCGTGCGTGCGTGCGTGCGTGCGTGCGTGCGTGCGTGCGTGTGCGTGCGTGCGTACTCTTTATTAGTCCAGTAAAATAAAGTGAAAAACGAAGCTCGCATAATAATAATTTTATTGATGATTATTAATATATAAAAAAGATGCAAATTGTAAGAGATTATCATCGTTGAACTCATTAAAATGGGTTTCTAATATATCTATTTTTTCTGCATAAAATAAATTATATTATTGATACAGGGTTTAAAATTCTATTACATTTTGGATACTGTGTTCATATATAAAATGAAAATGACGTATATATTTTCAAGACACTATTCAACAAATTACATTAAAGATTCGAAAGACAATATTAAACCTATATATTAAATTACATTAAAGAATCGAATGACAAACAAGAAAAAATGACACTCAATTTACTCTGAGATAAGGAAAGGGAATAACAAGCAATTTACTTTAAGGTAAAGAAAACAAATGACGAGCAATTCATTCTAATAATTGAGATAATAACACGTAATTTACTCTAAAATAAAGAAAAGAAATAACACGTACTTTATTCTAAAATAATAAAAATAATAATAACACGTAATTTACTCTTAAACAAGATAAAGCAAACACGCAATTTTCTCTAAGAAAATAACAGCACGTAATTTACTCTAAAATAAGAATAAGAAAGAAACAACACGCAATTTACCCAAAGAAAATAACAACATACAATTTACTCTAAAATAAAGAAAACAAATAACAAATAATTTACTCTAAAATAAAGAAAACAAATAAAATAATTTACTCTAAAATAAAGAAAACAAATAAAATAATTTACTCTAAAATATAAATAACTTAAAAGTCGTTTTACTCCATCTTCCACTCTCCACCGACAAGCTCTAGGACACCAACCTCGACTTCAAAACCACAGCGCGCCTGCAGTCATGCAAGCACAGCATGCACTGGCAAGCAACGCCAAAGCAAACGACAAAGCTAAAACAAAATTCATATATTGACAATAAAGCAAGCACGAAATGTTCGAGATAATGTTAGAATATGAAAAAAGGGAATTTAGTTGACTGTTATATCATTCGAAAAAATAAAATGACATAAAAAATAGAGAAAAATTAATATCATGTTATTTTCTGGTATGTAGTCCAGGATGTTGAGTGAGGAATTTTGTGCATGATATTTTTTTTTTTTTTTTTTTGCTCTTAAATTCTCCTTCTATTGTTATGTATTAAACTAATCAAGTGTTCTGCGACAAATGAATAAAAATATTTATACATGAAATCAAATAATTCCACAAGTTTTTCATTGAATTCTTTGACGTTCCACCTTCCTTACAAAAAAAAAAAAAAAAAAAAAAAAAAAAAAAAAAACAGATATCAAACCACCAATCATATTTCTTCCTTTGTGGATTGACTCATTCTTATTCATACTTTCTCAACATGTATCTCCTTAGCTAATTCACATCCTCTCAACATATCAACATATACTCAACATATTCGGTAAGCATTCGAATACCGTATATTCATACATACTTTCTCAACATATCTATTTAGTCCATTCATATCCTCTCAACATATCAACATATTTTCAACATATTCGGTAAGCATTCGAATACCACATATTCATTCATACTTTCTCAACATATCTATTTAGTCCATTCATATCCTCTCAACATATCAACACATTTTCAACATGTTCGGTAAGCATTCGAATACCACATATTCATTCATACTTTCTCAACATGTTCATTCATACCTACTTAGCCCATTCATATATTCTCAACATATCAATGAATTCTCAACATCGAATACTACACATTCATTCATTCATACATTCCTAACATACTTATTCACATCTTCCTAAAGTTATTCATTCTCATTCATACATCTATTGAATTTATCGTCATTCACATACAGTAGTTATTCATTTTCATTCATACACCCAAAATATTTATTCTCCTACATGCATCTAAATTATTCGCATTCATCAACATTCATACACCTAAGCTATTCATTCTCATTCATATACCTAAGTTATTCATTTTTCATTTATACACCTAAGTTATTCATTCTCATTTATACACCTATGGTTTTCCTTATTCATACAACCAAGTTATTCATCTACATTCATACACCTAGGCTATTCCTTTCTATTCATACACCCAATTTATTCAATCTCATTCACACCTATTTCTACAATACTCATTAACACCTCAACACGAACGAGAACTTCTACAACAAATAACACCTCAAAACGAGAATTTCTACAATAAATAACATAACACGAATAATAATTTCTATAGCAAATAGCACCACAACACGAACGATAATTTCTAAAACAAATGACACCTCAATACGAGAATTTCTACTAGAAATAACACAACTCGAACAATAATCTCTACAACAAGCAACACCACAACACAACCGATAACTTCTACAAACAATTAACACCTCAACACGAACGATAACTACCACAACAAACAACACCGCAACACGAACGATAACTTCTACAACAAACAACATCTCAACACAAACGACAGCTACCACAACAACCACCACCACAACACGAACGATAACTACCACAACAAACGACAACTACCACAACAACCACCACCACAACACGAACGCTAACTACCACAACAAACAACACCACAACACGAACGCTAACTACCACAACAAACAACACCGCAACACGAACGATAACTACCACAACAAACAACACCTCAACACGAACGATAACTACCACAACAAACAACACCTCAACACGAACGACAACTACCACAACAACCACCACCACAACACGAACGATACTACCACAACAAACGACAACTACCACAACAACCACCACCACAACACGAACGCTAACTACCACAACAAACAACACCACAACACGAACGCTAACTACCACAAAAACAACACCGCAACACGAACGATAACTACACAACAAACAACACTCAACACGAACGATAACTACCACAAACAACAACACTCAACAACAACGATAACTACCACAACAAACAACAACCGAACGAAAACTACACAACAAACATCAACCACGAACGATAACTACAACAAACAACACCTCAAACGAACGATAACTACCACACTCAAACAACGAACGAACAAACAACAAACAACACCTCAACACGAACGAATACCACAACAAACAACCCACAACACGAACGATAACGAACGATAACTACACAACAAACAACCCTCAACACGAACGATAACTACACAAACAAACAACACCTCAACACGAACGATAACTACCACAACAAACAACACCTCAACACGAACGATAACTACCACAACAAACAACACCTCAACACGAACGATAACTACACAACAAACAACACCTCAACACGAAATACCACCAACAACACCACAACACACGATAACTAACAACAAACAACACAACACGATAACTTCAACACGAACGATAACTACACACACAAACAACACAACGAACGATAACTACAACAACAAACAACACAACACGAACGATAACTACCAAACAACCACCACAACGAACGATAACTACACAAACAAACAACACCCAACACGAACGATAACTACCACAACAAACAACACACAACACGAACGATAACTACAACACAACAACACCTCAACACGAACGATAACTACCACAACAAACAACACCTCAACACGAACGATAACTACCACAACAAACAACACCACAACACGAACGATAACTACCACAACAAACAACACCTCAACACGAACGATAACTACCACAACAAACACACCACAACACGAACGATAACTACCACAACAAACAACACCACAACACGAACGATAACTACCACAACAAACAACACCACAACACGAACGATAACTACACAACACAACAACACCACAACAAACAACACCACACGAAACGATAACTACCACAACAAACACCACAACACGAACGATAACTACACACAACAACACCTCAACGAACGATAACTACCACAACAAACAACACCGCAACACGAACGATAACTACCACAACAAACAACACCTCAACACGAACGATAACTACCACAACAAACACCACAACACGAACGATAACTACCACAACAAACCTCAACTCAAACGATAACTACCACAACAAACAACACCTCAACTCGAACGATAACTACCACAACAAACAACACCTCAACACGAACGATAACTACACACAAAACCCACAACGAACGATAACTACCAACAAACAAACAACCTCAACACGAACGATAACTACACAACAAACAACACAACACGAACGATAACTACCACAACAAACAACACCTCAACACGAACGATAACTACCACAACAAACAACACCTCAACTCGCGATAACTACCCACAAACAACACCGCAACACGAACGATAACTACCACAACAAACAACACCTCAACACGAACGATAACTACCACAACAAACACCACAACACGAACGATAACTACCACAACAAACAACACCTCAACTCGAACGATAACTACCACAACAAACAACACCGCAACACGAACGATAACTACCACAACAAACACCACAACACGAACGATACTACACAAAACAACACCTCAACTCGAACGATAACTACCACACAACAACAAACATAACGGCAACACGAACGTACCACACCACAACACGAACGATACCCACAACAAACAACACCGCAACACGAACGATAACTACCCACAACAAACACCACAACACGAACGATAAACTACCACAACAAACACACCTCAACTCGAACGATAACTACCACAACAAACAACTCAACTCGAACGATAACTACCACAACAAACACCACAACACGAACGATAACTACCACAACAAACAACACCTCAACTCGAACGATAACTACCACAACAAACACCACAACACGAACGATAACTACCACAACAAACAACACCGCAACACGAACGATAACTACCACAACAAACAACACCGCAACACGAACGATAACTACCACAACAAACACCACAACACGAACGATAACTACCACAACAAACAACACCACAACACGACGAACGATACTACCACAACAAACAACACCTCAACACGAACGATAACTACCAAACAAACAACACACAACACGACGATAACTACCAAAACAAACAACACCGCAACACGAAACGATAACTACCACACAAACAACCACAAAACGAACGATAACTACACAACAAACAAACCCAACACGAACGATAACTACCACAACAAACACCACACACAACGATAACTACCACAACAACAACACCAACAACGATAACTAACAAACAACACCTCAACTTAACTACACAACAAACACGAACGATAACTACCACAACAAACAACACCCACACGAACGATAACTACACAAACAAACAACACCTCACACGAACGATAAACTACCACAACAAACACCACAACACGAACGATAACTACAACACAACAACACCACAACACGAACGAAACTACCACACTAACTACACGCAACACGACACTGAACGATAACTACACAGAAATAACTTCCCAACGAACGATAACTACCAACAAACAACACTCAACACGACGATAACTTACAACAAAAAACACCACACGAACGATAACTAACTACCACAACAACAACACCTCACACGAACGATAACTACCAACAAAAAACACCACAACACGAACGATAACTACCACAACAAACAACACCTCAACACGAACGATAACTCTCTACACAAGCACACGACGATAACTACCGACAACAAACAACACCTCAACACGAACGATAACTTCTACAACAAAAAAACCTCCACACGAACGATAACTACACAAACAACACCACAACACGAACGATAACTACCAACAAACAACACCTCACACGAACGATAACTACCACAACAAAAAAAACACCACAACACGAACGATAACTACCACAACAAACAGAACGATGAACTTGAGAACAACACTAACGTACGATAACTACCACTCAACACGTCCACAACAAACAACTAACACTTCAAAACACGCGCTCCAAAGACTCACCTGAGATCCTGTAATAACAACAGGTTTTCCGAGATTTTCCAGCATGAAGGACAAGGCCGAGGCTGTGTAGGCGAGGGTGTCGGTCCCGTGGAGGACAACGAAGCCGTCGAACATCTCGTATACACCCTGGGGGAAGAGAGAGAAAGTGAGAAAGGAGAAGTGAAGTGAGGTGAGAGGAGAGATGGGGAGAGGGAGGGAGGGAGAGAGGGAGGGAGGGAGGGGAGAGGAGAGGGAGAGGGAAGGGAGAGGGAGAGAGAGAGAGAGAGAGAGAGAGAGAGAGAGAGAGAGAGAGAGAGAGAGAGAGAAGGGAGAGGGAGAGGGGAGAGGGAGAGGGAGAGGGAGAGGGAGAGGGAGAGGGAGAGAGAAGTGAGTGTGCGGTAAAGATGGCTGTGTGGAGAGTGGGGAAGGATGGTGAGAGGAGGGAGAGGGAGGGAGGGAGGGAGGGAGGGAGGGAGGGAGGGAGGAGGGAGGGAGGGAGGAAGGAGGGAGAAGGGAGGAAGGGAGGGAGGAGGGAGAGAGGGAGGGAGGAGAGAGGAGGAGGGAGGGAGAGGGAGAGGGAGAGGGAGAGGGGAGGGAGAGGGAGAGGAGAGAGAGAAAGAGAAAGAGAAAGAGAAAGAGAAGAGAGGGAAGGGAAGGGAGAGAGAGAGAGAGAGAGAGAGAGGAGAGAGAGAGAGAGAGAGAGAGAGAGAGAGAGAGAGAGAGAGAGAGAGAGAGAGAGAGAGAGAGAGAGAGAGAGAGAGACAGACAGACAGACAGAGAGACAGAGAGACAGAGAGACAGAGAGAGACAGACAGACAGACAGACATAACGTGAGAGAGAGAGTGAACGGGGGGGGGGGGTATTGTGGGCGGTTGGGACAGGGTAGGCAGAAGGGACGCATGGCGAACAGACTGCAACAGGAACACGAAGGGAAGGACAAGAAAACACACGAGTATGCCGAAGGCCTTTTCGCTAATGCTTCGACAGGGAATGCATGCCCTGACGAAGCATCAGCGAAAAGGCCTTCGGCATACTCGTGTGTTTTCTTGTCCTTCCCTTCGTTGTTCCTGTTGCAGGCATAAGGGGGTACTGTCTGGGAATGGTGTGTGTGTGTGTGTGTGTGGTGTGTGTGTGTGTGTGTGTGTGTGTGTGTGTGTGTGTGTGTGTGTGTGTGTGTTGTGTGTGTGTGTGTGTGTGTGTGTGTGTGTGTGTGTGTGTGTGTGTGTGTATTTGCGTATGGGCGTGTTGTGTCGGTATGAGTGCAGAGGAGGGGGTTGTGTGTATGAATAGATTGTGTTGTGCTTGTGAAAGAGAGAGGGTTGTGGTGTGTTATGAGTGTTCTGTTGTATTGTGTGCATTGTCTTGTTGTGTTATGTGCATGCCTGGGGAGGGGGTCGTATTGTATGTGTATGCATGTGTTGTGTGTCATGTGTGTACAGTATGTTAAATATTATTATATATATATATATATATATATATATATATATATATATATATATATATATATATATATATATATATATATAATATATATATATATATATGTAGAACCCACCATCATTGAATCACATTTACCTGTACATATCTAAAAATTCGTCTACATCAACCCATCTCCACCACATCAACCAATCCACCAAGGGCGCACAAATTATTCGTTTATCTATTTATTCATTTTTCATGTATTATCATTATTTTTTGCAG
>NW_020869419.1:884623-887123 GCF_003789085.1 Penaeus vannamei | reverse complement strand
AGACAGCTGATATGTTTGATGCGGAACATGTGTAGACCTAATATGTCGGACTGTTCCCTGTGCAAATGTTTTTTTTTTTTTTGTAATCTGAAATTCATTCGTGTTTCAACGGCTGTAATATCGCAGGTTCTGCTTTATCAAATAACTGTAATATATTCTTCGCCAGTCTCACGTTCGCAAGGCAGCTTATCAGATGTGATTTACAATTGCAATAAATATACAGGTTTGGCAGCTGTTGAATAAACCATAGAGGTAGTCATACGATCGTCAGTCACCCCCTGTCCCACTGTTTACTCTCGCCGTCCTCTACCAACCCCACTCCCAAAGCTACTGGTCTTTCATCTTACCTTGATTCCGCATTCATAGTCTAAAGGTCCTACCATACTAGCGTCTTTTCCATCATTTTTTTTGCGTTTGAATATATGAAAAAAAAATCCGTATTTAAACCGAACGGACCACACTATTAAAGGAGCAAACATGTAAACAAACATGGCGCCATCGGAGCGAGGGAATCACGTCATTTTAAAGAAAAACAATAATATGGTATATAGGAATACTGCATAATATCAAATTCCGTTTACAATGACGGTTTCTATCTGATTTATCGATTAAAAAGCATTCTAGCTGGATTGATGCTCAGCAGCACAGGATCAAAACGGAAATAATTTAGCGGAAATGGTCGCAACCGTCTTACTTGTTGTTCCTTGATTACTACGTTGCAAGATACACTTTCTCTCTCTCTCTCTCTCACACACACACACACACACACACACACACACACACACACACACACACACACACACACACACACACACACACCACACTCACTCACTCACACTCACTCACTCACTCCACTCACTCACTCACTCACTCACACTCACACACACGTACGTTCCTGTGTTGTATCTTAACGTACACACTCCTGATGTTGACTCTAGTGATGCGCAGTAGGGTACACGATTATGCATTCAACACGCATTGCAGATGTACTCGCGTGAAGTAACTGGTCATCATGCCACGTCTTGTTGCCAAGGTTGTATAATGTGTACTACCACGTGAGGCAATTCATGCTGAGCAAACGGTAAATAAAACAACGAGAGGAAGAAAAAGGAAACACACGAATATGTATTAGTATGCATGGTGTAGAGCAGTGTTGTTATGCCATGTTTGTGTGCTGTATTTGGAAAAGATTTCTTGCTTAGCCCGTACCAAGTGAGTGGTATCCTGATCGTGTACAATCAAGTAAAATACTTTCTCTCTCTCTCTCTCTCTCTCTCTCTCTCTCTCTCTCTCTCTCTCTCTCTCTCTCTCTCTCTCTCTCTCTCTCACACACACACACACACACACACACACACATACACACACACACACACACACACACACACACACACACACACACACACACACACACACACACACACACACACACACACACACACACACACTCTGTCGATTAATTCAACAATCTAAAGTTTACTGATATGGTTTATCAATATAATCATTAATCATCTTCATCATCTTCACCATCACTATCATCATCATCACCAGCAGCATTATCATTACCGTAATCACAACTGTCATTTTCAGCGTTAACAACGATAACCATAATCAATATCATAACTAAAGCATCATCATCATAACGATAATTATCATCATGATCATCACTTTTTTAACGATTTGTATTACTAATATTAGTATTACTATTAGTATTTTTCTTCACTTATTTACTTGTCCCTATTGTCAGTAGCTGATATCTGTAATATTGTATTCTTATCAACATCAACATCGCACTAAATAAATTTGTTTTCGCTTATTAAAACCAACAGGACTTCTAATATTTTCGAATCATGCAACACACAATAATAAATAAAATAAATAAATAAAAATAAATGTTTGGAATTGTGAACTCTGCTCCACCGAATAAAATCATCTAAATATTTTCTTTCCATTCTTTTTTTTTAATCTATTCCATCAAAACCTCCGATTTCACGAAATTGCAATAAATCTTACCAGACTGTGATTGTATTCCACCCAAGCCTCCGACATCATGCACTTGCAATAAATCTTAACAAAATGTCCTTTTGTTCCATCAAAACCTCCGATATTCCGCAATCGATTTTAATAAAACATACCAGAATGTACAATGGAAAAATGTGGTGCAATACAGTGAGTGCTGGCTTTGCAATTGCAAGGGGCCCTGCATCAAGCTCCCGTCTCTTCTCTCTCTTCCTCTCTTTTCACTCTCTTTCTCTCTCTTGTCTCGCTCTTTCTCGCTCTTTCTCTCTCTCGTCTCGCTTTCTCTCTGTTGTCTCGCTCTTTCTCTCTCTTGTCTCACTCTTTCTCGTCTCGCTCTTCTCACTCTTTCTCTCTCTTGTCTCGCTCTTTCTCTCTCTCGCTCTTTCTCTCTCTGTTTCGCTCTTTCTCTCTCTTGTCTCGCTCTTCTCTCTCTTTGTCTCTCTCTTGTCTCGCTCTTTCTCTCTCTTGTCTCGCTCTTTCTCTC
>NW_020869419.1:872123-874623 GCF_003789085.1 Penaeus vannamei | reverse complement strand
TATGTAGAAATATGATGAAACTTAGTAACAAAAAGGAATCCCACTCATCAGTGTTCTTATTTCTACATTGCGACCCTCCAGTCCCGTAAAGCAAAGGTCACACTAGTCCTACTACTACGTCACTAGTCTGGCCAGCTACAGCTTTTGATTGGTCAGCTGACCTGACTCCGGCGAGGCTGCCAAGGAATCCCAGGACAGCGAAGACTAGTGTGACCTTAGCTTAACTGGCATTAGGTTCTAGCGCATTTAGCTTTCAGATTAGTACAGTGGCAACGTGTCGGCCTCTCACCCGAGGGGTCGGCGGTTCGCCCCCAGACCAGGCGCGAGAAGTTGTAGTTGTCGCCCGAGGGTTACTGCTGTGGCTGGACACGACGGTGGGTAAGGACTGAGCTCTGTCGCGTCAGCACTAACTAACACGCTGATCGAGTCGGCTCCCCTCATAGCCCGGGCGAGGCTCAGCTTCGCATATCGGACTTATCCTTATCCAGCACATTCCTCTAGTGGCCCGTATCCATAACAAGGTTTGTCGGGAAAATCTGGTCGAGGGAGGGGAGCGTTATAATTCAAATATAACTTAACTCCAGACATGACCGAGAAATGTAAATTAATATTTTAACTATGCAAGGGGTTTTCGCCCCCCCTTCTTTAATCTATAACCTATTTCCATTTCACTTTTAGCACTCTCTTCTCTCTCTCCCACTTCGATTTCTCCTATTTACTTCGTATTATTGTATTATTAAATTGGTCAGACATACACCCATCTCCACGTAGACTCCCGACATAAAAATAATATATTATATATATATATATATATATATATATATATATATATATTATATATATGTGTGTGTGTGTGTCATATACATGCACACTAATAAGTTCCACTTCCATTTCCTTCACCCAGGTGTCGATACCTGGCCGGGGCCGCCGTCCTGCTGAGCCTCGCCTGGGTCGGCCTCTATTCCCCGCACTTCGCCGACCAACTGCTGCTCTACCGGGACAAGCCAGGAATAACCAACAGCCAGAGTGGTTCGCTTGTCGACTCTCCATCACTCGACGTCAGGAAACACGCCTTACCAAACAGCTGTAAGTGCCAATCAGTGTTTACTGTGGGCGGCTGTGGTCTCGAACAGGTGATTTCTCAGAGGCCTCGTGATTCCAGCTGGGTTTCGGCTTTAAGGGCCTTGGGGCAGTCTCGCAGAGAGGGGGAGGGGCCTATGATGCCCCATCTGGCTACCCTGTCGAGATACTTGCCCCGAAAGTTTGCCGTGAATGTTACCAGCTCGAAGAATGGCACGCTGGAAGTGCAGGCCAGTGAGAACGTTACCAGATCTTTGCAATCGTTGCCGTTCGTTCCATGCAAAGTGCACGTGTACAGACCGAGTGAAGTCGCAGAGTGTACCCAGAAGTACAAGGACACCGGATCACCACTTCGCATCGCCTTCGTCGGGGACTCGCGCGTCAGGAACACCATGCAGCAGATGATTCGGGCACTGCGATCGACGGTCGACCTGAGACTAGCCGGAGAGCAGAAAAACCTCGACATCAATCTGGGATTCCTCGACCAAAAGACCCACTTCAATGTCCCTGTCGTGGGGGAAGGGGTGGAGCTCCGCCTCCACTGGTCCGCGTTCTTGGAACGACAACGTCAACCCGACGACGTGAGCAAGCAAGGCGCACGCGACCTCCTGGAAGCCTGGGCATCTCGAACCCCGTCTGCGCAGGACGGCCCCATACCCGACATCGTCTACCTCACGTCGGGTCTCTGGGACACGTCCATGAACTTCGAGAGCGTAGCCGTGTCCGAGTTCATCCACACCCTCCGCGTGATGTCCCCCGTGCTGGAGAAGCTGTCCGCTGTCACGCGCGTCATCTGGCACGTGCACGGACCCATCAAGAAGTGGCTGGCGGTACGCGACGTCCCGAACACGGCGCTGGACATGATGAACCGAGTCGCGTGGAAGAGACTCGGGAAGGCTGGCGTATGGCTCTGGGACACACACACCGTCATGATGCTAAGGCAGCATGCGGAGTGCCAGGCTCTGCATAAAGCGGGACTGACGAAATTAGTGCCACACACTTGGGGGTGCCAGGATTTCCAACACGCAGGGCGCGATGTGGAAGATGCGGCGGCGAACATGCTCTGGAATCTTGCCTGTAATCGGGTGCTCAGCGTGGGTTCTGGTCATTGCTGCTAAGGAGGTCTTCCACTGCGGGATCGCTGCTTGGGCCTCGCGGTTCTTGCAAGATCTATACTGTATTACATAGGCCGAGAGACGACTATGTGTGTGTATAGCTTTATTTATTAAATAACTTTTTCCCTACCTCCTCACCCCATCTCTCTCTCTCTCTCTCTCTCTCTCTCTCTCTCTCTCTCTCTCTCTCTCTCCTCTCTCTCTCTCTCTCTCTCTCTCTCTCTCTCTCTCTCTCTCTCTCTCTCTCTCTCATATCTGCAAGATCTGTACTGGATTACATAGGCCGAGAGACGACTATGTGTGCG
>NW_020869419.1:859623-867123 GCF_003789085.1 Penaeus vannamei | reverse complement strand
TTAAGGCATTTCTAGGGGGGGGGGGATTTTCTCAAATCAACAGGTTTTTAGGAATAAACTAAATCAATATATAAAAAGAGGAAAAATAATAATCAAGTAACAAC
Source organism: Penaeus vannamei (assembly GCF_003789085.1). Classification (NCBI taxonomy): domain Eukaryota; kingdom Metazoa; phylum Arthropoda; class Malacostraca; order Decapoda; family Penaeidae; genus Penaeus; species Penaeus vannamei. Next base: position 867,019 of record NW_020869419.1, on the reverse strand, counting down.
ACAGAAGCGAATAAACCAAAACCTATCATAATTAAGAAAATGTGAATCAATTTATTACAAAATAAAATACATTTTATATTCAGCATTCTAATATACTTTCTTTCCTCTGCCGTCAGATAACGTTATCAAAAATGTTTAACGAACCACTGTTGTAGAGGAAGTTCATTCATGCTTGTATACTGCAAATATACACATAGGTCTATACGGAAGCAAGCAGACAAGCATGGCGTTTAAAGGAATCAGATACATACATGCATATGCCTCTATGGAAGCAAAAGGACGCATGATTTTTTTTTTCAAATCAATCGAATACATACATAGGCCTTTACATAAACAATAAGACAAACAAATAGCTTTTAAATATGCCAAATACACACATGGGCCTATACGTAAAAAAGGACACATGAAATGGCTTTTAAATCGATCAAATACACACGTAAACAAGAAGTCGAAATAGCTTTTAAATCAATCAAATACATACATAGGCCTACATGAATAGCGTTTGAATCAATCAAATACATACACAGACCTACACGAAATGATTTTCAAACCAATAAAAAACATGAATATACCTAAAACAATGACACATTAAATAATCAAATACACATATAAACCCACACGAAAAAAATTACTTTAGAAATCAATCAAAAATACACATAAACCTAAAAGAATGACTTTAGAAATCAACCAAAAACACACATAAACCTAAAAGAATGACTTTAGAAATCAACAAAAAAAAAACACACATAAACCTAAAAGAATGACTTTAGAAATCAACCAAAAACACACATAAACCTAAAAGAATGATTTTTAAAACACAAAACAGATCTAGACCTACACAAAATGGCTTTTCAATCAACCCAACTGACCTTTGGCACCGACGTGGGATCCACCACAGGGACATCATAGCTGACACTTATCTCATCAAGGGAAGAAGCGGAAGAAAGTGTTCTTATCATGTTCTTATCTCTTGATCTTTGGCAATCGGGTTCGTGTTATCTGTTTCCTGAAATTCGAAGTAAATCCCGATATTTTTGTGAGATTTGAGTTTTTTGTAGATATTTTGTTCGTTTTTTTATGTTACTGGAATAAACAACGTTGTTTATACCTTCGATTTCATGGTGGAAATTGTGTGAATGAGAGAGAGAGAGAGAGAGAGAGAGAGAGAGAGAGAGAGAGAGAGAGAGAGAGAGAGAGAGAGAGAGAGAGAGAGAGAGAGAGAGAGAGAGAGAGAGAGAGAGGAGAGAGAGAGAGAAGAGAGAGAGAGAGAGTGAGTGAGTGAGTGAGTGAGAATAAACCAATTATATTACTTTGATACTTCATTTGAAGAAAAATATATATGTTCTGAAGAAAAAAAAACATCTTCGAAGGGAGACAAAATATTTTAAAACAACGAATGCAAGCACACTGACACGGAATGTGAAAATGAAACGGAAAAAATGAGATAGAAGGGGAAAAGGAGAGAAAGAAAATATGAGGGATAACACTGAGAGAGAAAGTGTAAACCAAAAACGGGAGGCAACGAAAAAGAAGAACGAAATATAGAATAGAGAGAGAGAGAGAGAGAGAGAGAGAGAGAGAGAGAGAGAGAGAGAGAGAGAGAGAGAGAGAGAGAGAGAGAGAGAGAGAGAGAGAGAGAGAGAGAGAGAGAGAGAGAGAGAGAGAGAGAGAGAGAAGAGAGAGAGAGGAGAGAGAGAGAGAGAGAGAGAGAGAGAGAGAGAGAGAGAGAGAGAGAGAGAAGAGAGAGAGAGAGAGAGAGAGAGAGAGAGAGAGAGAGAGAGGAGAGAGACGAGAGGGAGAGAGAGAGAGAGAGAGAGAGAGAGAGAGAGAGAGAGAGAGAGAGAGAGAGAGAGAGAGAGAGAGAGAGAGAGAGAGAGAGAGAGAGAGAAGGGAGAGAGAGAGAGAGAGAGAGAGAGAGAGAGAGAGAGAGAGAGAGAGAGAGAGAGAGAGAGAGAGAGAGAGAGAGAGAGAGAAGAGAGAGAGGGAGAGGGAGGGGAGAGGGATAGAGGGAGAGGGAGAGGGAGAGGGAGAGGGAGAGGGAGAGGGAGAGAGAGAGAGAAGAGAGAGAGAGAGAGAGAGGAGAGAGAGAGAGAGAGAGAGAGAGAGAGAGAGAGAGAGAGAGAGAGAGAGAGAGAGAGAAGAGGGAGAGGAGAGAGAGGAAGAGAGAGGGAGAGGGAGAAGGGAGAGGTGAGAGAGAGAGAGAGAGAGAGAGAGAGAGAGAGAGAGAGAGAGAGAGAGAGAGAGAGAGAGAGAGAGAGAAAGAAAGAATTTTTAGAATGAACATCGCCCACTCATTTGCACACATTTCCCTTCAGCAACAAGAATTCACATCATCTCTATTATGGCCCAACAGTAGACATCCATATCCACATTTTTGCGTTATTCATTTCCACATATTTTCCCTCATGCATTTCCACATATTTTCCTCATGCATTTCCACATATTTGTGTCTTGTATTTTAACATATTTCCTGTATGCATTTCCACACATTTGCCTTATGCATTTCCACATATTTTCCTCATGCATTTCCACATATTTGTGTTGTGAAAGAGAATTCACATCGTCTCCAGCATGGCCGACAAGAGCTTGCTGCCCACATAACCGCTGGCATGAGTCCAGTTACGTCACAGACCCACCCCCTTCCACATGGCATGAGGTCTGCTATTTGTGCCTCGTCTTTCTGCTCACGTCTCAGTCTTCCTACCTTTTTTTAATGTTTCGTAATCTTTGCGTTCCCTTCGTGTCTCTCCTTTTCTTAATCTCTGTGTCTTTTATCTAATTATCTCTATATCTTTATTTCTAATCTCTTTCAAGCTGTCTGTTTATTTATATCTCTATCTGTCTGTCTCTCTTTCTCTCTCCTTCTCCTCTTCCCCTCCTCCCTTTCTCNACACACATACATACATGTATATTATATGTATACATAACTATATATATCTATATCTATATGATATATATATATATATATATATATATATATATATATATATATATATATATATATAATATATATATAATATATATATATATATATGAAACCAGGAGAATGCATATATAAGAATGATGGGATTGAATATAATTATGTTGATATCAAAAGTTAATTAGGCCATTTTGCACTGAAAAATATCAATCATTACCAATACCTTTCTAGAATGGTATGCCTATGCTGATTCAGACTAATATTACAGCACACAGCTTTAATTAATTGTTTTATGTGTATGAGAATCAGCCAGACTGCTCTGATGAATATTTCCAAACTTGGAGAAATCACCAGTGGCAGTTCTTGTTAGTATACTGATTCATTTCTAATAAAGGGAACTTAATCAAGTGCTGATTTGTTGAAAACAACAATACTATATCATCACTTTATCAAAGTAATACCCTAGTGGATGACACTAGGGCATTGCCAGAGGAAAGAAGTCATTAGAGAACTTGTTCCGGCATCCCAACTGAAACATTTGTCATCATAATAAGGAGAAATGGCTCCGTTTCTGAGAACTGAAGGATATTGCTGTTAAGGACTCCTGTCTATTACTTTTTCTTGATGAGACATTATAGATTAATATGGCTGAAGAAAACAAGTTTGAATTGAATAGGATTTTACAATATGAGGAATAATTATGAGAGTTCAATTATGCTGCTTACATAGAATAATACACCTACACATGTTCTATGGAGAGGATCATGGAATACTTACATAAAAAAAAAAAAAAAATCTGACCACAATTTCCTGACTCCACTCTTAAAAGAGAATACCAAAGCTGGCAATTAAAAAAAAAATAGTTGCTCTGAAGGACTGATTTGTTACAAGCAATAGCAGTAAGCTGTAAAATATTCAAGTCCATTAAGATTATTAATAGAGATGTAAATCAAGGTTGGAGATCCAAACTCTGCATGCTTTGGTAATGTAGGAGAAATACTTTAGATGTGCCCTCTACCTTCAATAGAAAAAGAGTAAATTTTGTCCAGCTAAAGTGTAATAGTAGCCTGTTTGAATGAACACCCTAAAGATGACTCACAGGATATGTGCTGATTTCCTTTTTCTTTTCTTATTCTTCATGATTTTAGATATATAGCTAAGATCAGGCAAATTCAAATCAAGGTGTCCCATGCCCAAGTGCACATAGGGAACATGCCTTGGAAAAAAAAGTGTTCTAAATGCACTTGATATCAGGTCAACTTGACTTCAGATAAGATAAGGTTGGCAGAGACTGAATGGGACATACCCTTGACCTATGAGTTGGTTACCAACCTCCTGTGCACTATGAATAGCTGGGGTCCTAATCACTTACAGCACCAGACATGCTCAAACTCTCAATTGCTAGATTAGCATTCAGGCAATTTTAGCCCTGAAAAATTATTAATTTGCTCAGAAATCTAATCCTGTTAGTCTCTGCTTATCAAGAATGAAAAAAAATATAGATATATCAACCATCACAACACTGAAACTCGAAAGTCCTGTTGGGTTGTTTACAAATTATGATTATTTGCAAATAACATTTGGAACTTTTTATCTTCAATTGTTCATCATTTATATTATGACATTTTCTTGTACCAAATGCCTTTCAGTGATAAAATTACATTATAATAAAAACACAGCTATGGAGGTTTCATGCACAGAATAATTCTATGTTTCACAATTCTTCACCTAGAAAAAAAGGCTGTTTGATATAATCATTCTATCAACTATATAACAAATGTGTAAAAAAGATTAATGACTCAGTTTCACATTAGGAAACAATAAAGAGAATAAACTCATTTGTAAATTCACTGACTCATTCACTCTATCTCTTTTTTTCTTACTTAGGCAAATGTATTTGATAGGTTCTGATTACTGTCGACAGGTGATGATAATTGAGAGATTGCTGATGATAATTATTTCAAATACAGCAATTTTGGCATCTTTTATTCTGTCAACTATCAGCAACCTCTTAAATGCATCTCTGCCCCAATAGGGAAAAGAGGGAATAAATAAATAAATAAATAGAAAAAGTATTTACGGTGAATCACAAGATGCCTAGACACAACTTGTCTCAACATATCTCATTGAGCATAACTATGCAGTGTTTCTAAAGTCACAAATTACTCACAGTACCTTTCTTACAGGAATATATCATGGTGAGCATTTATACCAGCACAATATCTATTTATCTTTCCTTTCATAAAAAGATAATTACTTAAAACTGATGAAAAAATAATCATAGTTTCACACACACAGTCCTGAGCACATGAAAAAAAGTATCATAAAAACGCAAAAGTACTCTATTGTTAGTAACCAGTTTCATGCAGTGTTGGTCTCTCTATCTCACTAATTCTATCACTTCAGATAAAAAAAGTTATCACTGTTGACACCATCGCTCTCTAAGGTTTATCAATTCATCTTAACAAGTTTTTCCCTTATCATGGGGTTCATACCTCTATCATAGAGATAACAAAACTCAATGTTACTTTAGTTATCTCCTCTTCTGCATTATTTGTAGATTCAGTACTAATGACACATAGAGCTCTCTCTTTGTTCATAGAGTGCTTTAATTATTTTCTATTTTTGTATTTACCATTAGTAATAATGCTTTTCCTAATCTAGTGGCTTGAATTGAAAGGTTATTTGGGCTGATAAAAATGTTTAATTTCAGAAATAGACTCAAACCATCTACCAAGATGCATTTATTAATTCAACGTGTTTTTTCTCACAGGAAGGGATAATACAGCTTGCTTAAATATTTTTTTTACTATAATACAAAACCACTACTGGCATCAATCAATATGTTTGGATTCACAGTAATCAAAGTCTTTAGTTTTGTCTTCTTACTAAATCCATACACTCTATAGCTTTCAGTGTTTCACAATTCAACTGTAATCAAAATAATCACCTAACATTAGCAATTACAAGTACAAAGTTCACGTATATTTCTTGCTGGAAACCTTTTACTTTAGATTCCAGAGAACATGATTACCAGCCAGGATTCTTCAATAGAAAGTGGAGCCTTTGTTGGACATAATATCACACACTTCCTTTGAGTAGAGAAACACCTCATCATTACCACAACCGGAGCATATTTAATTTGTTCTTCCTATGGTTAATGGTTAATGGTTAAAAGCAAAATAAATGTGCTAGACATCTAAGGTCATATAGCACTATAGGAAGGTATGGTAAAGGGGGGATGTCAGGTGATAGTTGCTATGCATCAACTATTTAGAGTAATGCTGAAAGGTTGAAGTTGGGTAAGGGTGTTCTTCCTATGGGCTTCCTATTTCCTTCCTTACTGTTATCCTCATGGCATTAATTCATGATGATGTATGCTTAATATTACCATCTTTAGATTTACCTTTCTTCTCCAATCTGCTCTTTAATCTTCTAAATGCTTGCTTGACATGGTCAGCTACAGACAAACCCTGTTTAAATTAACTTATTAGTCTACACATTCATATATAATTGGTTTTCATTTCTTCAATTTCTGTTAACAGTCTAATCTGCCATTGCTGTCTTTATTATCATTCTTTTTTAATAACAACTCTAACCTTTAGTTATTTCTGTTTTATTTTTCCAAATATTTATGTGGATATACTACCTCATATTTTAAAAAATGATTTTGGAGGTTCATGAACAAGAAAATGCCTAATTATTTTTGATGAATAGTTTGAGTTTGAGTCTATATACAGTTATTTACACATTTAACACATGAATCAACTTTACCTTTCTGACACTCCATTTTATGAATAAATACTTGTCTCCTCTAACAGCAATCCTCTGTTTGTTTAGAAAATCCCTTTCAGAAATTTACTATATGCATGTTATTTACCATCCTGAACATGATAAAATTAACTCCTGAATATAACAATTCATAAAATATACCATTAGTGGTGTTGATAACTCTTCATTTCTTGCTTATATGTTAACTTCTGTGATGGAATTTTTGATCCTGGATATTGTAAATTCCTCTCCCTATATCAGTTAAATGAATGTTGTGTTCCTGTTAAATTATTGATAATACACTAATTTAACATGTTCTATCAAAAGTATTGGGTATAAACAACACAGTTTTCTTTCACAGTTTATTTCCTAACTGAAAAACATAAGCCATACAAAATAATGTTCCAGTATTTAAGTTATATGGACCTAACGAAAAGTTATCTATTTCTGTAAATACTGCAATATGCAATTATGAAATCATGTGGCAAAATTATCATGTTGGATAATAACCTCTGTAAGTCCTCATTTCATCACTGTAAGAACAATGACAAATCTGTCATCATGGTCATAAAACATTATAATAATCAGGAAATTCCAAAAAGGTGTTGATTTATGGGCATCACTCCCATCAGGCTTAACCAATCAGCCTCCAGTTGGTCACCTTTGACAGATGAAACTAGACAAATTTGTCATATCTGTCACAAA
>NW_020869419.1:839623-842123 GCF_003789085.1 Penaeus vannamei | reverse complement strand
AGTAGAGAAAAAAAAAGAACATAATCAAGCCATGTAATGAACAGGTAGCGGGATGATTTAGTCTATGAGCTTACATAACAATTGCAGTTACTTTATATTTCAGTCTAATTTACAGAAAAATAAGCCTTTCAATTATTTACTAATTTAGTCAGCATAAATACTTACCTAACAAAGGTAGTCTTGCTTAATTTATTTGACCATGTAAATGTCAGGCATCCAGTAAAGCATGAAAATAAAGAGCTAAGCAAACATGGTTCCAGTGAATTAAGAATATCTACATAAATACATCAACGCGATTATACAAGACTTTAATTAAAACTGTAAATGTCTGGAGCTCACAATACAAACCAAAGAACATAACAAGTCAATGGCTTTTCATGTATTAGTTGCTTCATTATGTTTTAAACCCGTTTTAACCTTTGCTACTTTGCTACAAAGTCCTGTGCTGTGCTGACATTGCTGAAGTGCTGTTCAGTAATTTGCCTGCTTAATGAAAAATAGCTCTTAATTTTTATGTTTAACTTTACTTTCACCTCGACATCACTTGCTTGTCAGTCTTTCAGTTGCATATTCTGAAATCCAACTTAATACTTCATCTCTCACGTGCTTGTTGCTCATTCAGTTATATATCTTGAATCAACTATCTCAATTTAATGCTTCATCTTGCTCTTGCAATACTCCTACTGCCTTAGCTTCTTCTATGCTACAGCTGCTTACCTGCATTATGATTCTCAAAGCACCCATGTATAGAAGTTATTCACAATAGGACCTCAGTAAAAGACACCATGGCATCCGCTTTCATTTTTAATATGAAATTACATTTGTTAGCTTTCACTTGCACAGATCACTTTATTAAGTAGAATGTTGTTTTACCTCTTTTATGATATATATACTGTCATACATACAATGTTCTGTTGCCCCATCTCTAGTTAACACTGTTAGCATTGTAAATTTTAGCTATTGCCCACTGCCCTACCTACACCTTCATTATCCAAGCACTTGTATCTACGTTAACCTTAATCTGAATCCAAGTCCCCTGTAAGTGCATACGCCAACATTATGTGGCATAATGAATGTACTGGTCCTTAATGGGCCTTTATGAACGAGATGAAATATACTTGTATAGGTAATCTGATTGTAAAATCTGAATAGAGGTTCTGTAGTAATTCAAGGAGAATGGCTGTTGTAGTTAAATATATATATACATTCTTATATCTAGATTGGGGATTATGATGTATTCTAGAAAACGTTACATTGAGACATTCCTAGAAAGAAAATTATAGATTCCTCATCTGTAATGTGGAATTATATGTGAATTTGTATGTCATTTAAGTATATGGTTTGAATAGCTGTGGAAGATTGTGAAATTCCATGAAGTATAGGGAATTAATTCATATTTTGTTGCATTGGGTTAAAGTGATTATTGTGATGATAATGATCACAAGAAGCCATAATGAAATGTTGCCAAATGAAATGGGAAGTAGGTAGAACTGACACAGTCGATAACAAAGTGTAAAATGTGCGTTCCTAATGTTTTCTTAATCTTTTTATATTTGTTATTTGTTATTATTTTTCCAAATCTTTAGCCTGCTGTTGTTTTATGTATATGTTCAGATTTTGGTAATAATATCTGCAAAAACAATATTATAAATACATATAACTTCTGAAAACGATAAGGGAATATATATTTTAACTGTTATTAGATCGTAACAGTTAGTTATCATTACCGTCATTTCTTGCCCATTAATTATTTGTTATAGAAATGTATGTTAAAGAGATAATGTGATGTTTTTCACAAAGGTTGATTGGGAAACAAAGGAAAATCTTATGAATTTACATCGACCATCATAGCCCCTTCATTGGTGATTATAAATTCCATTGTTTGCTGTTTGTATATTCTTTCTGTTGGCTTTGATATATATAAATCCGATGAAGTAATACTGGGTGAGGAATTCCTCTTTAATTTCTTTATTAGTAGGACATTTTGCAAATAGATAAAGTGCGTACATGATTAGTTAAACATATATCCGAAAATTCTGTAGTATGAAATACGGTATTTCTGCATTGTTTTGAAATGCATAAACCTTTGTTGATTCTCTAACAGAAGACACCAGTTATTTTGGTATTGTTCATGTTAATTCCAATCTATTCAAATGTGTTGCTTGGTCAGGTATTTAAGGTTTGTGTGAGTGTGGGTGCCTTTCTGCACAGGCACTTGTGTGCATGTTTGTATGACTGTTTGTTTTGTCTGTGTTGTAATCTCATTTATCTGTATTAACCAAACATTTATTAGGACCAAGTCCTGGGTTTGTAGAACATACTCTTCTGTTGCTCATCCTTTTATTTAGCAATTACATACTACAAACGATGCTGTATTTAAATTGAAGTTTCTTTTTAATTAAGTTAAGCCAACAATGGGAAGAGTGTACATTTTGTTGAGGTAACAGTGGGAAGGAGTATTAATTTCATTTTATTTTTTATAATTTACTGGAGAGCTGAT
>NW_020869419.1:832123-834623 GCF_003789085.1 Penaeus vannamei | reverse complement strand
TCAGTCACAATTTGTCTATAACTATACATTAATCCCTGACAAATCATTATGCATATTGCTTCAGCCATTTCTGCATATACACTCTGTGTTATTATAACTTTGAGCCTCTTCCACTCAAAACCATTGAGCCTCTTCCACTCAAAACCATTAATTCTACTTACTTCAACCCAAACCTCATACCTTGGCTCTTTTAAATGTCAAGAGTTACGCTAATTCTTGCTTGCTGCAAATGTTCATATTTACCTCTGCTCATATGGATAAGTTTCATATTTGTATCTTTGGCTTTTTCTATAACTTTGGAGACATATTCATAGTGTATTGAATGAAAAGTTACTCTTCATCAACTTAATCTTTCCTGCTACTTGGTGAATTATTCTTGTTTAAGTGTGGTAATGATGTAGATTTTCAAGGTTTCTTATTGCTGATTGTCTACAACTTCCTGTGATATTCTTAGTTTACATTTACTAATAGTTAAAATGCTGAACAATTTTTATGTCTTACTATACAACTACAATGAAATTGAAGACCACAATAGCTTGAAAAACATCCATTTCTCTCGTACAATTAACCAACAGGCACCTATTATAAAAATTTTTGTTCTTTTGTGGATGACACAATGAACTCTTCACCAGATTTATTTATTTATTTTTTTTTTTCGATGTACACTATACTTTATTCAAGTCTATTCACATTTCCTCCTTATACATAATGAACTTTTAATGTGAAAGACTTACTAATTGTTTTGGTATGCTCATTTGATATCTTTCCAGTTTATGCTATTGCTGATTTGTGTAATATAGTAAATATTTTACTTTTGTGTAATGATCTTGGGACTAGCTATTAATGCACTTTTTAGTTGCTCTTTATACCACAAAGCTTTGGACAATATTAGTGGCCGTGTTCTTATTCTGAAACTATTTATTATGTTATTTATGTGAGGGGTATGGTCCGACTTATTCTTTATTTTCACATTTTATTTATGTTTACTATTATGATTCTCTGACTTTTATGCATGTTTATTTTTGTTGCTTTGTTTTAAGATATGTAAATATTGGTTTAAAAATGATTGGTGTTCTTCACTGAGAATATTAAAGACTGTGGGTTATGGTATGACCAAGAATGAAGTTTTGTATGTATTATTGCTGGCACAAAATGTTTGTGGTATGGTGTTAGTGACTAATGGTAGTAGTTGAGGTCTTCTATGCAAAAAAAAGGTATTACTGTACTTCTGTGCAGTGTGGTATGAATGTATGACCAAGAACAGTGATTAGTATGTTGACCATTAGTGTTTTTTTCTACATGTCGTCTTGACTAACTTTGTACTTGATATAATCCTTGTACCAATCTTTCCTCAAATACAGATTTTACAGAAAGCATAAAACAGAAATCCTTTCTCATTGACCTTTCTCCCATTATAGTGAATGTAGTTCCCCTATTGTGGAATACAATTAATAGAACAAAGCCCCATCCCTTATAATAACATAGAAACAGTTAGTGAAATTAAAACTGTTGTTTCCTCTTCTTTTGAAAGGCAAATACTCTGGGAATATTCTAAAGTTTATACAGTAACATGTAACAAATGTGTTATACATAGCATGCTCTTTTGATATTGAATAAAACAGACACCACCTTCCTAAAAATATTCAAAAGCATATGCAGTAGCATGTAACAAACATGTTTTACTTGGCTTGCTCTTCTGACAATGAATATTGTTGACACTATCTTCTTATTTCTTATTTATTTCTTATTTTCCTAATGACCCTCCACTCTTTTTCGCTCACGTTCTTTAATTCGCTATTTTTTCATTCATTCTTACTCTGTCCCTGCAAAAGGAAAAATGCACTCTCTCCCCTGAGTTCTCCAAGTTTTATTATTCTCTCTCTCTCTCTCTCTCTCTCTCTCTCTCTCTCTCTCTCTCTCTCTCTCTCTCTCTCTTCTCTCTCTCTCTCTCTCTCTCCTCTCTCTCTCTCTCCCTCCTCCCTCCCCTCTCACTCTTCTCTCCTCCCTCCCCCTCTCCTCTTCCTCTCCTCCCTCCCTCTCCCTCTTTCTCTCCCTCCCTCCCTCTCCCTCTTTCTCTCCTCCCTCCCCCTCATCTCTTTCTCTCCTCCCTCCCCTCTCCCTCTTTCTCTCTCCTCCCCCTCTCCCTCTTTCTCTCCTCTCCTCCCCTCTCCACTCTTCCTCCCCCTCCCCCTCTCTCCTCTTTCCTCTCCTCCCTCCTCCCCTCTCCTCTTTCTCTCCTCTCTCCGCCTCTCCCTCTTTCTCTCCTCCGCCCTCCCCCTCTCCCTCTTTCTCTCCTCCTCTCTCCCTCCCTCCTCCTCCCCTCTTTCTCTCCTCCTCCCCTCTCCCTCTTTCTCTCTCCTCCCTCCCCCTTCTCTTCCCTTTCTCTCCTCCCTCCCCCTCTCCCTCTTCTCTCCTCCCTCCCCCTCTCCCTCTTTCTCTCCTCCCTCCCCTCTCTCCTCTTTCTCTCCTCCCTCCCCCTTCTCCCTCTTTCTCTCCTCCC
>NW_020869419.1:813792-831440 GCF_003789085.1 Penaeus vannamei | reverse complement strand
CTCTCTCTCTCTCTCTCTCTCTCTTTCTCATATAATCATAATAATATATAGAAAGAAAATCCTACTGACTCAAGGTACATTCTCAGTGGCATAGTGATTCATACACGCTCACCTTAAACAATCTCTTTTGGTAGAACGTGAGGCCGATTGAACACGTGTAATACATCAGAATGAGAATGAGGGTTCGCAGGACATTGACCAGGATCTGTCCGAGCCTCTTGCCTCCGCGACGCCTTCCTAGCCGCCCATCTGCTCCTTCTAGTCCAGTCATGCTTACTATGCCTGTTGAATGAATGGAAGCCATGTCATACAAATTATATAACTCGTATATGTATCATACAGCAATATACAAGGTGAGAGAAATAAGAGGAAGGAGAAGGAGAAAAGAGGAAAGAGAGAAGAGAGAAGAGGAAGAGGAGGAGGAAGAGAGAGAGAAGAGAGAAGAGAGAGAGAGAGGGGAGAGAGAGGGGAAGAGAGAGAGAGAGGGAGAGAGAGGGAGAGAGGGGAAGGAGAGAGAGGGAGAGAGAGAGAGGAGAGAGAGGAGAGAGAGAGAGAGAGAGAGGAGAGAGAGAGAGAGAGAGGGAGAAGAGAGGGAGAGAGAGAAATAGAGACAGGAGAGAGAGAAACAGAGACAGAGGGAGGGAGGGAGGGAGGGAGAGAGGAAGGAATAGAGATAGAGATAGAGATAGAGATAGAAGATAGAGATAGATATAGATAGATAGAGAGAGAGAGGGAGAGAGGCAGAGAGAGGAGAGAGAAAGAGAGGCAGAGAGAGGAGAGAGAGGGCAGAGGAGGAAGGAGGAAGAGAGGGAAGAGGAGAAGTAGTGGGGAAGGAGGAGAAGAGGAGAGGAGGAGAAGTAGGGAGAGGTAGGAGAAGCTAGGGAGAAGGAGAGAAGTAGGGAGAAGTGGAGAGGAAGGCAGAGAAGTAGGAGAGGAGGAGAAAGTAGCGGAGAAGCGCAGGAGAAGTAGGGAGAAGGAGGAGTAGCGGAGGAAGAGGAGGAGGAGGAGGAGGAGGAGTAAAGGGGAGGAGGGCAGGAGGAGGAGTAGGCGGGGAGGAGGAGTAGGGGGAGGAGGAGGGAGGAGTAGGGGGAGAAGAGGAGGAGGAGTGAGGAGGAGACAGTTAGGGGGGAGGAGGAGTAGGGGGGAGGAGAGAGGTGGGAGGAGAAGGGTAGGAGGAGGAGGAGGTAGGAGGAGTGAGGAGGAGTAGGGAGGAACTGAGGAGGAGGAGGGGAGGAGGGGAAAGGAGGAGGAGGAGGAATGAGCGAGAAGAGGACAGGCGGGGAGAGAGGAGGAAGAGGAGGAGTAAGGGGAGAGGAGGAGGAGGAAGGAGTAAGGGGGGAGGAGGAGGAGGTGGAGGAGGTAGGGGAGAGAGTAAGGGGGAGGAGGAGTAGGGGAGGAGGAGGAGGAGGAGTGGGGGAGGAGAGAGAGGAAGAGGAGGAGGAGGCAGGAGTAGGGGGAGGCAGGAGGGAGGAGGAGGGAGGGAGCGAGAAGAGTAGCGAGAAGGAGGATAGGGAGGAGGAAGAGTAGGGAGGAGGAGGAGGAGGAGGAATGGGGCAGGAAGTAGGGAGGAGCGAGGAGGAGGGGGAATAGGGAGGGGGAGTAGGGGAGGAGGAGAGTAGGCGAGGACGGAGAGGAATAGGGAGGAGGAGGAGGAATAGGGAGGAGGATGAGGAGGAATAGGAGGAGGAAGGAGGAGGAGTAGGGAGGCAGGCGAGAGTAGTTGAGGAGAGAAGTAGCGAGGAGCGAGTAGGGAGGAGAGAGGAGGAGGAGATGTTAGGGAGGAGGAGGAGGTGGAGTAGGGAGGAGGCAGGGAGGAGTGAGTAGGAGGAGGAGGAGGAGGAGTAGGAGGATGGAGGAGGAGGAGAGGAGTAGGAGGAGAGAGGAGGACAGGAGGAGGAGTAGGGAGGAGGAGGAGTGAGTGAGTGTGAGGTTTATTAGGGATGAGGAGAGAGAGGAAGAGGGAGAGAGAGAGAGGGATAGGAGGAGGAGGGAGGAAGGGTAAGGAGGAGGAGGAGAGGAGGAAGGATAGGAGGAGGGAGGGAGAGAGGCAGGAGGAGCATTGGGAGGTGAGCAGGAGCGAGGTAAGTAGAGGATAGGGAGAGGAGGGAGGGAGTATGGGAGAAGGAGTTAGGGGGAAGGGTGAGGGGGGAAGGGGGCAAGGGGGAGTTTAAAAGGGGGGGGGAGGGGGAAAAAAGGGAGGGGAGGGAGGAGAGGAAGAGAGGAGTAGGAGAGGAGAAGCAGGAGTAGGAGAGGAGGAAAGAGGAGAGGGGAAGAGGAGGAGGAGTAGGCTGAGGAGGAGTAGAGAGAGAGTAGGAGAATAAAGAGGAGGAGTATGGAGGAGTAGGAGGAGAGGAGGAGGGGGAGGTGAGGGAGGAGGAAGGAGGTGGAGAGGAGGAGGACTGGAAGAGGTAGGAGTAGGAGAGGAGTGGAGGAGGAGGTAGGAGGAAGAGGAGGAGTTGGGAGGGGAGTAGGAAGAGGAGGAGGAGTAGGAGGGGAGGAGGAGGGAGTAGGGGAGGAGAGGAGAGGAGGAGGGAGGAGTAGGGAGGAGAGGAGGAGAGGAGTAGGGAGGAGGAAGGAGGAGGAGAGGAGGAGGAGGGAGGAGGAGAGGAGTAGGGAGGAGGGAGAAGGAGGAGTAGGAGGGGGAGCAGGAGTAGGAGGAGGAGGAGGAGGAGGAGAGAGGAGGAGGAGGGAGGAGGGAGTAGGAGGAGAGAGGAGGAGTAGGGAGGAGGAGAGGAGTAGGAGGAGAGGATAGGGAGGGAGGAGGAGGAGAGTAGGGAGGAGGGGAGAGGAGGAGGAGGAGGAGTAGGAGGAGGAGGAGTAGAGGAGGTAGGGAGGGAGGAGGAGGAGGAGTAGAGGAGGAGGAGGGAGGAGGAGGAGAGGAGGGAGGAGGAGTAGGAGGAGGAAGAGTAGGGGGGAGGAGGAGAGGAGTAGGAGGAGGAAGAGAGGGGAGGAGGAGGAGTAGGGAGGAGGAAGAGTAGGGGGAGGAAGGAGTAGGGAGGAGGAAGAGGAGGAGGAGGAGGAGGAGGAGTAGGGGAGGGGGAGGAGGAGGAGGAGGAGGAGTAGTAGGAGGAGGAGGAGGAGGAGGAGTAGGAGGGAGGAGGAGGAGGAGGAGGAGGAGGAGTAGGGAGGAGGAGGAGGAGTAGGGAGGAGGAGGAGGAGTAGAGGAGGAGGAGGAGGAGAGGAGGGAGGAGGAGGAGGAGGAGTGAGGAGTAGGGAGGAGGAGGAGGAGTAGGGAGGAGGAGGAGGAGGAGGAGGAAGAGAGGAGGAGGAGGAGGAGGAGGAGGGGAGGAGGAGTAGGAGGAGGAGGAGGAGTAGGAGGAGGAGGAGGAGGAGGGAGGGAGGAGGCAGGAGGAGGAGGAGTAGAGGAGGAGGAGGGGAGGGAGGAGAGGAGGAGAGGAGTAGGAGGAGGAGGAGGGGAGAGGAGAGGAGGAGGAGGGAGAGGAGAGGAGAGGAGGAGGAGGAGGAGGAGGAGGAGGAGAGGAGTAGAGGAGGAGGAGGAGGGCAGGAGGAGAGGCAGAGGAGTAGGGAGAGGGAGGAGAGAGGAGGAGGCAGAGGAGTAGGAGGAGGAGGAGGAGAGGAGAGGGAGGAGGAGGAGAGAGGAGTAGGAGGAGGAGGAGAGCAGAGGAGAGGAGGAGGAGGAGGCAGAGGAGAGGAGGAGGAGGAGGCAGAGGAGGAAGTAGGGAGGAGGAGGAGGCAGAGGAGTAGGGAGGAGGAGGAGAGGAGAGGAGGAGGAGGAGGAGAGGAGGAGGCAGAGGAGTAGAGGAGAGGAAGGAAGAGGAGGGAGAGGGAGGAGGAGAGGAGGAAGAGAGGAGGAGAGGAGGAGGAGGAGGAGGAAGAGGAGGAAGTAGGAGGAAGAGGAGGAGGAGGGGAGGAGGAGGAGGAGAGGAGGAGGAGGAGGAGAGGAAGAGGTAGGAGAGGAGGGAGGGAGAGGAGAGAGGAGGAGGGAGGAGGGAGGAGAGGAGGAGGAGGAGGAGGAGGAGGAGGAGGAGGAGGAGGAGGAGGAGGAGGAGAGAGGAGGGAGGAGGAGGATGAGGGAGGAGGAGGAGGAGGAGGAGGAGGAGGAGGAGGGAGGAGGGAGGAGGAGGAGGAGGAGGAGGAGGGAGGAGGGAGGAGGTGAAGGGAGTAAGAGGAGGGAAAGGGAAAGCACATAAAAAAAGCTGAAGTTTGAAGAGATGTTCTAGTAAGAAGTAAATAAAGGATAAAGGAAAAAAAAAAAGAGTTTTCATATTCATATTCAGCCAATATCTATGTATGCAGTTAATAGCATTTAAATACTAATTCAAATAATCGCAGATATTAATCTTCTAATATGGAAATCTACTTCACATAATAAAAACCCACATTTATGGCTTTAGTGCAAGGCTGGAAAGGTTAGAAGTAAAATAGAGTAACTAAAGAAAGATGACGAGAAGAAAATATCAAAAGTGAGAACAGGAGGAGAAGCAGGTTCAAGAAGGATGCACCATGCAGGATGTGGGTCACAGAGTACAAGTCATTATGTGGTCATTAGCTGTCCAGGCAACAAAGATTCCCTTTATAATCTCTGTTCACAGCATTGGTTGGTCTTGGAAGTCTACCGACAACACTTCCTAATGTTTTATATGGTCAAGCTTTCACTTGACATAGCCTCAATTCTGCATTCCTTACTTCACCTCACAGCTTTTTTTTCTTTCCATATTCCTTTACTGCATGCTATGGTAGTTCATGACTAATATAAAAGCTGAAGCTGAGTATGACAATTACATAGGAACATATCCCAAGATTGATGTGTAAATGTAAATAATTACATTACTGACCTCTTGAATAGTCTCTCTGAGGAAATTCTGTTAATAAAAGTGTACAACAGCTACCTAAAGTCCCTGACTAAGCACTTCCTATTCACAGGGGAAAAGTTAATCTGAAATAATGGTATACAATACCAGGGCAGCAAATCACTATGTAAACACCATTTTTAAATACATTCAGGTAAATTTCACATTCTGTGCTAATATTTTCTGTACAGGGTATGGGTTACCTTTAACTGTTAGATATCAGACATTTTATATCTTATATTTTCCTTTCGGGTAAGATTATGAGGAGAAAGGTCACATTACTACAGACATTTTATGGTCATAAAAACACTATGTGATCTATACCCTGCAACCCATATCCCACATGATGTTGTCTCCTGCAACTGGAAAAAGGACTGAGGAGAGGGCATGACAGGGAAAAGCAAGGAAGGTGAGTGTGTTTATGTGCAGGTGCAGGTCCAACTGCATGCATGATTGTGCAGGTGTGTACATCATAATCTGAACAGGGAACTATAACTAATGCTTATCTGATTAAAAAATCCTTGTCAATAAAAAATGTAAGAAATATATCCACTTAATACTAAACAGTCCTTAACCCTTAGGTCGCAAATGGCATTATATCATGCAATGGCTGTGAGGAACCGAGTTGCAGATGGCACCACATCATGAGATACCCCACTCATCTGAAGGAGCTTGTCTGTCTCCAATTGTAGTGACATAATATCTTTGGTGTCACTATAAGATAAGAGCACTTAAAATAAAGAGATACCTTCACTTTTTTTTAATAAGCTATTAAGTGCCAAATTTTGTGTGTGGAGTACCAAATGAGCTGGGCAGAAACAGGGAAAACTGCCAGTGCATGCCAATAACTCACATTTTTGGTCACTAGCCAATTTTTAATGCCACAGTTAATGGGTTAAGAAGCTTAACAACAATTTTCGGCTTTTAATAAAATTATCTTAATGCCTTTTCATTTGTTTTTAAGACTTGCAAATGTCTGAAAATCTTTACACTTCACCTTTTAGCATATTCAAATCAAACACATATAAGGCATAACCTTGAACTGAAAATCAAATCCTTTCATTACAACAAAAGTAGTTTTAAATTTCCTTAAATATAGATATTAAAATACCAGGAGTCCCAGAGTAAGAAAAAAAAAATACTGCACTCTTAAACCCCATTGCACATTCAACTGTCATAATACAAATGAAATATAAATGCCTAGAGTAAGATGAGTGGAAGCAGTTTTTTTAAAAAATCACTTCAAGCCACAAAACGTCGCCACACAATACTTACCCTCTCCCTCATCTGACTCCACTGGCTCAGCAGATGAAGCTATAGCCTCCATGACAGCAGGTGAATGTATGACTGAATATTACAAGCTGCAGCTTGTGATGGTTGCAAGATGAGAACAAAGCAAAAGAACTGGTATTATCTACCCATTCCTCTCTATGTGAAAATAAAACAAAATTGTCTACAGAAAGTATTCAATTTAAGCATGCATTGATCTACTGCAAGGGTCAATGAGACCTTTAACAGGAAATGAACAAAGAGAAAAGAAATGTTATTAGTGACAATAATTATCTAAAATATTAAATTAGTGTCAGTTTCAATATGTTTACGTAAGGAAGTTACAGTGACAGACATCAAACAATCTAAACAAAACTTGGTAATAATGCTTGTGGTGGACAAAAAACAAACAAACCTACTTTTCATTTTCTACTTGCAAGTATGTGTAATATATGAGATCATAATGCATTATCTGTTAGACCAATTAATCAAATAAAAAGTAAAATGTAACACAGTTCACCTGTTAAATACTAATCACAATCTAAAGCTTCAGGAAATCAGGTTTCCCTTATACAAAAGAGATAAAATTGTATGGAAAAATCTAATCCTACTCCCATTTCTTTAAATTTATTCTTATACATTTTATATATTTACTCCTTTGTTTTCCACTTGAAGGTAAATACTGCATAATTTTCTTTTTTGAAGTAGCCATACATTTGCAATCTTTACAGACATTCATGCTTTCATGCTCAACAAAATCATCAGTGGGGGTACCTGGACCAGCATAAGTGATTTAAATACCCTGAGAAGACTGATTAAACATGATTATACTTGTATTAATTCATGCATGCTTCAAGCGTAATGAAAGAATCCCTGAATTCTAATAATCATTACTCACGTCATCTGTTCCTAAATTTTTAGGTGATTTGATTTTCAATCAGTCTTTGAAAAAAAAAAAAAATCTCAGCTGCTCTGACATTCAACAAACTCTCAGCAGAGTTTCATAGGGAAATATGCAAAACATAAGAAACCCGAGTAATTTACTGAACCCTTCTACCATCCCAATATATATAATACATCTATCAGGGAGGTGCATTCATACATACATTAATTTTTATATGTTGTTTGTTTAGACAAAATAAAAAGAAATACAGTATCCCACACCAATCTTGAGTATTGTCAACTAACTAGCACTTTATCCCAGTACATATATATAATCAGGATTCTAAGAGTCCCATGTTGTCAACCAAAGTTAAGGAAAGAGTACACTCTAATGTTACCCAAGTCCTCTCAGCTTGAGCAAATTGTGATTTTATTGTTTTATTGTTTCACAATGGTCTAGACAAGTGATAGGTGGAGAAGGGAAGACCAGATACCAGCTCAACTGTATAGCCTCTAAGATACTAACTG
Source organism: Penaeus vannamei (assembly GCF_003789085.1). NCBI lineage: Eukaryota > Metazoa > Arthropoda > Malacostraca > Decapoda > Penaeidae > Penaeus > Penaeus vannamei. The sequence continues at coordinate 823,950 of NW_020869419.1, read as the reverse complement.
AACCCCTAATATTGATAAAGTAATACAAAGAACAGATATGAAGTCAAAAATAGCCGAAAGTTACATTCAAACGGAATGTTAAAACCTCCAAAATGTTTTAATCTTCTTCTTTTGATCAATTTTGCTGGAACTTGTAACATTGGAAAGAGAACTAAAAATTATATATATTTTTAAAAACTATCTAGACTTTTATTTTCACACATTTTCAGAATATTTAGCCTAAGCAGATATACAAAAAATACATATATTATTAAACTCTGCGAATGTAAATATCAATCTTAATAGCCAACTTGCCACTCTTAAGAGACAGATAGCAGCACCTATACTATCATTATTATTACTTTTATTAAGGTAAGCCATAATCCACACTGAAAAATTTGAAAATTTTATCACCAAAGGAGTTTGTGCGGGTCAAACAGCTAAGAAAGAAAGTGAACATAGAAAATCATCAACTATTTATGTATTGGCTGATCTTTTTAAACTTATCAATAGTCAGAGATGTCACATATTAGCTGATCTTTTAAACTTATCAAGAGTCCAAGATGTTATGTATTAGCTGATCATTTAAACCTATCAAGAGCCTGTAATGTTACAATCTATTCCAAAGCATACAAATAGCAGTATAAAAGCATCTACAAAATGAAGTTGCAGACAATCGGCTTGCATCAAATGTTATTGAATTGTCATTGAACTTATATCAACTCTTGCAGGTTGATAAAAATCAGGTAAAAACTTATAAAGGGGATGGGAATTATCAGTTACAATCTTTTGTAAGACAGAAAGAGCCCCAATATCCCTACAATGCCCAATGTCCAATATAAGACAGACAGGAGAAATTTAATCCAATTAAAAGAATGATGAAGCAGTCTCAAGTGTGACTGCAGCAGATAACCACACAGGAGAACAATACTTAAAATGAGGCAGAATAAAAGAAAAGACACACCTACAAGTATTGCTGTCATTTTCATAAATCTTCTTGTATTTGCAAATGATGCCTAACATGGATGAAATTGCCCGGGATACATTCTTAATTTGCAATGCAAATGCAAGCTTGGCATTAAGGGTTACACCTATGAGTCTAACCCTCCATCAATTAACAGACTTAGTTGTTGAGGCAACTGCATTCTAGAACAACTCAGAATTTTTGGCATTGGTAGGATTTCATTTCCTGCCTCACCGAAAGTATCACAGTTGAATTATCATCAGATCTATGGTGAGACTGTTAACTAAATATATGCCTTGTGGGGAAGAGGCTCTCGAGTATATACTCCCATTGCACAGGAGCACAGGAAAGTTTTTCAAAGGCCATGCACTATAGACTGCATCATGAATAACAGTTCAGTACTGTGACCACAGCTGCCTCATACAGTAAGAGGATTAATAAAATAATGTGATTGTTTTTGTCTATAAAGACTATCACAAAATTAAAAGAATGTTGTAAAAGATTAAAATATAATACTCACAGCACCTTTAATCCTTCAGTAATAAGTAATCAGTCTATTACCTTAGCCATCCCTCCAAAGAAAGAAAAAACTGTGGGTAATTCTTTAAAGTGCTACACACTCACTCACTATATCCCAAACTACACATCACAAAATCTATTCAATAATCTAAGTTAATATGGGTGTACTCTTCGTGACCTGCCAGATGGGGATGCTGATGAGGCCTCAGGTGCTACTGTTTCATCTCATTATGCTGACAGATAGAGTTGAAACACAGGAATACCGAGTGGCTGTGAGGGGTGCTTTCTGCTACCTGTGGTGTTGACATTTGTGTCTGTAGATTATTTTTTGTACCGATGCCTGCAATCTCTTGTCCTCTACAAGTATATATATCATCTTCACTTTGCCAAAGCTGCATGCATCCATACTGTAAAGATTAACCAAACCCCTGACATTCAATTTGCCATATCAAAGTTAGTCAAAGCTCAAGCCTGCCAATATATATATATGGAGAATGCTTATAAGCTAAACGTTTTACTATAATACTCTTTGGCAAAGAGGCAAGGGTTACTTTACTGTTTATGACAATTGACACTTCTCCAACAATATTCATATTATCAGATTTATTCTTGTTTGATGAGAACGAATCTGATGATCCACAATCACAGCTGACAATATATGTTAAGTCCTGATAGCATAAAGTGTATCAGGGAAATGACAGGGAAAAACAGGCTAAAATAAGAATAGATAACAGAAATGCGCAAAACCAGCAGAAAAGATGCTAATGAAACTCTACAGATGTGACTGCCCAAGGGGAGGGTTGATGGAGGGGCAGAGCCACCAGGAAACATTCTCTTCACCTCGGTATGTACAGCAAGATAGACCTGCATACATACCTTAAAGAATAAACCAAACACCTTTATATCTCTGGACACTAAACTTTCCTTCGCTTCTGTCAATTTTATGGGTGGCTTGGTTTCTAATAATTCTTTATCGCAATTTTGGGCACTTTACAGGCGCATATATCAAGCTGTGGTAATCACTAAGGTCTATTTCTTCTGCATAAACCACTATATTGTTTTACAAAGGACCCAGAATCAACACAGCACTGAAAATGACACATTCCTCACTGGCATTTTGTCTAGGAATGGCGATCATGAGGCCTTGAAAGTCCCAGTGGAAAGTGCAAATGTATGTGATTTTTGTAAAGGATAGCATAAAACTATCAAAACACAAAATAAACGTCTATCAAAAATAAAGGAATGCACATACAATGCATGAATTATGAATATCAGACATTGAAATTTACAAAATAATTGTTTTCACAAGTACATAGTAATACCCAAACTCATTGAATGATTGCAGGAATGAGTTAAGCAGTACTTGTAAACATTCGCGAAGTAAACAAGGCGAGGGACTTGGAAAAAGATGGGTTGATCTTTTCTCTATCATGTATCTCCTTTACTTTTGATTTGGGTACCTTATGCCATAGATAAAAAGTGTCTTAGTTTACATCAAGGTAATCATTCCATACACTTCATTTTACTGTAACCCTAATTGATATCCGCTGTAAATTTACCAAGGCAAGTACAATGGCTGTACACACAGTACACCAAGAAAGTGATTAAATCCATTCAAAATCTGTCAGAACCCAGCTATATTATTCCCTTCCGATTCTTAAGTGTCAGAATTTCTGAAAAATTCAACAGGATAAGGACATTCATTATACTGATTTTGGTTAAAAAAAAACACAATGCACAAACTAGATTTATTGAAGAATCTAGTTTGTACATTGTGAGTTTTCTACCACAGTATCAACACAGTAGAGTGTTTTACCATTCATAATGATTTAGATAAAAACTAAAACTATTCCAACTGTAAATTAGAGTGAAACAAAATCTTTTCCAACACCTGTTATGGAATTCATGTTGAACAGATTGCAACAGGAACAACGAAGGGAAGGGCAAGAAAACACAAGAATATTCGTGTGTTTTCTTGCCCTTCCCTTCGTTGTTCCTGTTGCAACCTGCTATACAACATTACTATAGACTACACCCAGATTTCCTGTATAAACTTGAAAGATAACGATAATTACGAAAAGTCACACCAACCATATCCGATTCATGTACTAAAATGGAGACTAAAACGATGTATGCCATATATACTTCGATCGTAAAAATAACAACAATAATAATGATAATAATAAACAATTAAAACACATTGATAACAGGCTCTTGCGGGAGTAAATCAGGTTCTGTCAGTCTAGACGAAAAACTTTCCCACGCACATATATATCCTAACATTAACCCACAAAACGACATCTTCTATTTCTACAAATGATATCATTGAGAAATTCTACAAAATCAACTTACTACACCGGTTTAACTACATGGAAAAGAGCAGTTGACACGCCGACCGTCTTGACACTTGCGAGCCACCTCAAGGTGAGACTTTGTTTACGTTTCAGGAAAGAGCATTCGTTGATGCGTGAAAAATAGGTACGTGGGAGAATTAATATAAAATATCGGTAGTTTTCATACGGAATCACATTAAAATAACAATTTGATGAACTTTTTAAGTTTTTTTTTTAAATATTTCTTTTGTATTCTGTATCCATTCGTATTTCTTGAGGCAATTAACTGTCAGATGTAACATTACAGCTGTCTAGGGCTGTGCGTGGAAAAGACCTGTAACTCTCCCACTCTCCCTCTCTTCATCTCTCATTCTCTTCTTTTTCCATGCCTCTGACTCCCTCTCCCACCTCTCTCATTTCCCTCTACCTCTCCCAGTCTTCCTCTCTCCTCTATTTCTCTTTTCATCCCTCAATTTCCCACCTTTCTCCTTCTTTCTCTCTTCTCTCTCTCTCTCTCTCTCTCTCTCTCTCTCTCTCTCTCTCTCTCTCTCTCTCTCTCTCTCTCTCTCTCTCTCTCTCTCTCTCTCTCTCTCCTCTCTCTCTCTCTCTCTCTCTCTCTCTCTCTCTCTCTCTCCTCTCTCTCTCTCTCTCCTCTCTCTCTCTCCTCTCCTCTCTCTCTCTCTCTCTCTCTCCTCTCTCTCCCTCTCTCTCTCTCTTCCCTCCTCTCCCTTCTCTCCCTCTCTCTCCCTCTCTCTCTCCTCCCTCTCTCTCTCTCTCTCTCTCTCCTCTCTCTCTCTCTCTCTCTCTCTCTCTCTCTCTCTCTCTCTCTCTCTCTCTCTCTCTCTCTCTCTCTCTCTGTCTCTGTCTCTGTCTCTGTCTCTGTCTCCTCTCTCTCTCTCTCTCTCTCTCTCTCTCTCTCTCTCTCTCTCTCTCTCTCTTCTCTCTCTCTCTCTCTCTCTCTCTCTCTCTCTCTCTCTCTCTCTCTCTCTCTCTCTCTCTCTCTCTCTCTCTCTCTCTCTCTCTCTCTCCCTCTCTCTCTCTCTCCCTCCCTCCTCTCTCTCTCCCTCTCTTCTCTCTCTCTCTCCCTCCCTCTCTCTCTCTCTCCCTCCCTCTCTCTCTCTCTCTCCCTTCCTCTCCTCTTCTCTCTCTCTCTCTTCTCTCTCTCTCTCTCTCTCTCTCTCTCTCTCTCTCTCTCTCTCTCTTCTCCTCTCTCTCTCTCTCTCTCTCTCTTCCACTCCTCTTTACCACCATCCCTCCTCTCCCTCCCTCCCCGTCCTTCCCCTCCTCTCTCTCTTCTTTCCCCTCCCTTCTTTTCTCTTATTCCTCTTCGCAATCCATTTCCACCTCCTCTTTACTCGCTTCTCTTCTACTTCTTCAATTACCTTCTTCCATCTTCTCTGTTCTCTCATCTCTCTCTTTCCACCTCCTCCCTCTCTCCTCACCTGCTCTTTCCGTCCTCTTTTCTTATCTTTTCCCTCTCCCTGTCTACATCCTCTCCTTTCTCTTTTCATATCTCCCCTTTCCTTCCCTTCCCTTCCCTTCCCTTCCCTTTCCCTTCCCTTCCCTTCCCTTCCTTCCCTTCCCTTCCTTCCCTTCCCTTCCCTTCCCTTCCTTCCCTCCCCTCTCCCTTTTCAATTTCCCTCTTCCCTTCCTTCATCTCCCATCCCTTCCCTCCCCTTTCCTTCCCTTCCTTTACCTTTTCTCTCTTCCATAAAAAAAATATTTCTTCCTGTGACAAGGTCGACTACATGACTCCTACATGGCAACTATACATTATCTCTTTACTGAAAAAAAATATCAGCTCTCATAAAGATAAAGAAGATCAGATAATGAATTAGAGAAATGATGAAGAAGAGGGTGTAGATGGTTATTCCTGAAGCATCTAATATAGATAAAAAATATGCAGTCTGTATGTTTAGCAAGGGGACAGCAGACAAGAAACTGGACGATGTGGTAAAGACAAATTTTCGTACACAAAGCTAGGCTGGTGTAACGGACTAAATCAGATTTCTTTAGTGTGTAATAGACGTGTCCCAACGGGCATATATATATACTATATAAGAATAACTCTGAAAATACGCATCTACAAGAGGCTTTGTCAAATTGGGTAGATATTTACACACACACGCACACACACACTCTCTCTCTCTCTCTCTCTCTCTCTCTCTCTCTCTCTCTCTCTCTCTCTCTCTCTCTCTCTCTCTCTCTCTCTCTCTCTCTCTCTCTCTCTCTCTCTCTCTCTCTCTCTTCTCTCTCTCTCCTCTCTCTCTCTCTCTCTCTCTCTCATATCATACAAATAATATGCCACACCAGTAACATCTTCCCTTATAAATATGTATATGTATATAAATATATGTGTGTATGAGTATGCCTCCACACACAGATATGTGTGCGTGTGCGCGTGTGCTTGTGCATGTGCGCGTGTGCTGTGTTTGTTTGTGTGTGTGTGATTGTGTGTGATTGTGTGTGTGTCTCAATATGTGTGCGTGTGCATATGTGTGCGCGTGTGATTCTCGCTGTTACCTTAAGAATATTTTTGATTTTTCGCTCCTGAGTGATAACTCATACATTTACTTAAAATCCTTGTGGATGACCTAACAATCCCTTGATATATATCCGTTTAATATGAAATATGTAACAAAAAGTTAGACTGATGAATGAATGAAAAAATAATAACAAAATAAAAATCACAAAGCAAGTCCACGCTATTAAAACCAAAACAATAATTTTAAGATGGGCAAATGCGTTAACGCGGTCGACCAAAGTGAATGAACCCAGCTGAACTGACCTTAGTTTTGGATGAAGGTTCTTGCAATACCAAAGGGTGAAGACGAGGGTTCAACTGGGTATACCTGAATATATTACCGTATGGTGTAAAGGAAGGCCCCGTGGTTTTAACAAAACACTGATCGCTCACTATACACTTTCTGGGATGTAAACAAAGAAAGAATAATTGAGGTTAAACCATTGAAGTGGTTTGAACTTTACATAGCAAATATTGCAAATTTACGTGTACTATCCTTAAGTGTATAGTGTAAACACAACACTAATGTAATAACACATCCATATAGACAAAACAGTCGTGCCTACAGCCATAACCTGAACACCAGACTTGAACGATCGTTTATGCCCACATGAGCTACTAAGAAGCAGTGCACAGTGAAGTAACAGCGATATACAAAATAAGAAAAACATAAATAAACAGAAAGCACTAACCTGGCGTGTAGACGAGGTAGTGATATCCAAGGAGATTGCCAACACTCCGCAGTGAGTTCTTTCTGACGAGGCCTGTAGGAGAATTTTGAGGATTACGAAAAGGAGGTAGGCAAGATGCGCGGCTGTGTTTGCGACTTCTCTGGCGTCATTTGGTACTCGATCCATTGTAACCTTCAGTACATTCTATTCATGAGGCGAGTCCATGTGGTATACGCTACTTAGAGATATAATATTTATGACAGAATAAATCTAATGACAATAATTGATAACAAGAGTGATAGAATTATGCTGATACATAGCGATCATTATTATCTCTGATGATAATAATGATGCTATTATCATATCTAAAAATGATAAAGACATCAATTTTATCTCCTATGATAGCAATGATATCATCATTATCTACAACGAATTTAACAATATATAGTACCGATACACTGAGATCTGTCATCTTTAGAGCTCGGTACGAATTTAACAATAATATTAGTACCGAGCTCTAAAGATGATAGCGATGTTTTAATGATGAGGGTAACAACAAAACAAAAATGATGATAATGAAAAGAAAATACGTGACTATTCCACATGATATTTGCTTGAGTGTCAATACGCACAACCCACGCCATAGCGAATCAAAATCTCCATTAGGGGGTTTAACACAATTCCATTTTAAGCGTAGGATTTCGACAGGGGGGCTTTGAACACCTAATGGTAGGGGTGATAAAACCCTACATACGGGGGGCGTAGGGAGAGAGTCCAGATTAGTGAGACAACAATAGTGGCAATGCTGCCAATAGTATTGATTATGTTTAGCAGCAATAAATCGTAAGTATTGAATCATAGCTATTTTTCTATTACATCTCTCTGTCAACTGTAATCTAAGTTATTGCAGTTTGTTTATATATGCACGTATCATATTCATGAAAGTAAAGAAAATGGAAGAGAGAGTAAGGTAAGAATGAAAAGGCGAGGAAGAGGAATCTGGACTTAGGAGAAGGGAGGGAGGGGAGCCTTCCTCTCTCTTTTTTCAAGGTTGGGAAGAGAAAGAGGGAGGAAGTGGAAAGAGAAATGAGAGGAGGTGGAAAGGAACCAAAAAATGATACAATTTGTAGTGGTGCGCAAGGGATGAAAAACATAGGATAATTAACTATGATTGGAAAGAATTCCTGCGAGCACACAAGACGGAGTAGCAGAAGAATACATAGACACGAGGAGGAAGTGGAAAGATGACTCAGCGGGAGAGGAGGAAAAGGACAACATAGAAGAATGGACGGACATCGTTTGAACGGTTCACAAATTACTAATAAAATAAAATATAAAAAGATTAATGAAGTGTACAACAATGAAAAATAAATGACATGAATATGAAAAAAATACAAAGTAAATAAGAAAAATAACCTTAAGGACCAGCATTATCGACACAGGTAGAATTTCCATTATCTCATGAGCACACGTGACGCACGACTGCCAGAGCCTGTGCCCCCCCCCCTTACCTGAGCTACCTTGGGTCGGAAATTACAAACTTGTTAAACCATTCTTCAAAACAGTTATTGTGTTGTTGTATTTTCAAAGTTTGATTTCAGCTGACTGCAACGGAAGGGGGGACTGGGATGGAAGAATGTTGCAAAATACTTGTAGGATACCTTGTATATCTCATGCTAATAGGTGTAATATATTAATTACTATACAAAACTATGTATATCTATATATACTGTGTTATGGTATGTATATCACACATAATAATTGTAAATATATTTATTAAAATGCTCAAAAATTCATTATGATTATGGCAGCAGCCGTTACCGCAAACACGTAAACAAAATCACGATTTTCTTATCCTAGTCATATCCTACAGTTGAATTTGTACACTAAACCAAATCCTGTGATGGATTTCGTCACTGTGTAAATTTTCCAACGCGAGGAATTTTGATCAGGGGGGGTTGAGGGGGGGGGGGGGTGTTCCCTGTATTCGCTCGGCTGGTCCCTCCAAGGTTCCGTGGATCATGGTTATTCAAGTTTAGATTTTTTTTTTTTTTTTGTCCTCGGATATACTACGATGTATTCTGTGAGTCCTTCGTCTAAATTCCTGCGAATCCCAGTTGCAATTTTACTTAGCTAAAGTTATTCGAAGTTAACCAACAGTACATTAATTTGATACAACCTAATCTAACCACCTAACGGCTTACTATAAAGCTTCGCCATATCAAATTTACACAGTCTATATCTTATATCACATACAGGTAAATTGTATAGATTAAAGATTTTTGTCCATAAATCTCATCCTCTGCGAAAATTACCAGCGTATATATATTGTGTAAACTCCTATTCTGACAACTGCTGTTAAGAGCTTTCTTTATCTCATATTTTGTAAATTCATAACAATTTGCTAACTTTAGAGAATATATTGGTAACTCTAACATTTTGCAGTCCAATAAAATCACACCTGCGCCTTGAAGTTTGACATTTTACAAGTGTTTCAATTACTTTTTATCAAAACGACATTTTGAAATCATTTTAACGTACGATTTCTCCATGTTCTTTTCCTGTTGTTTTTACTTTTGGTTATGATAATGAGAACGATAACAAATACAGCGACGCTAATAGTAACAGTAAAAAGAAAAAAACAAGATGGTCAACAACAAAAATTATAATATCATAAAAGAATGGGATGCGTGGTGATGATGATGGATGATGATGATGTATGATGTGATGATGTTATTGATGATGATGATATTTCATGATTATAAAACCTGATGATAAAGATAATGAAACTGTTGATGAGAATTATGAAGATAAAGTTGATTATGAAGCTGATGATGCTGGTATGATGAAAGGATGATTGAAATGTTTATGATGTTAATAAAGATAATACTTGTACTACAAGTATCGCTACTACTAACTATACTAATGATGATGATACTATTACAATGGTACTACTACTCTTAGTAATTACTACTACTATTAATAATAAATAAACCAATATCATTTTATAACCACAAATACGATAATAAAATGATAACAATAGCAATTATGATAAGGGTGACAACCGATTAATAATGAAATACACAGCAAAAAACAACAATCGAATAATAATAAAACGATAATGAATATAATAAATAACGATAAATGATGAAAATACACAACAAAAAC
>NW_020869419.1:809792-812397 GCF_003789085.1 Penaeus vannamei | reverse complement strand
ACGGAAGGAAAATACGGAAGAAAATACAAAATGGGAATAAAAGATAGATAATAATGATAAACTAGAAAAAAGTGCAAAGAACAGATGGAAGACGAAGAAAAATAACGAATATAACTAGAAAGCCAAAAAGGAAAAAAAAAAATCATTCACTATCTTTTAAAAGTGTTAGTCTTAAGAAGAAGAAGAAGAAGAAGAAGAAGGTGAAGAAGAAAGATGATGAAGAAGACGAAGAAGAAGATAAGAAGAAGAAGAAGACGAAGAAGAAGACGAAGAAGATATAGACGAAGAAGAAGAAGAAAAAGAAAGAAGAAGAAGAAGAAGGTGAAGAAGAAGAAGAAGAAGGTGAAGAAGAAGAAGAAGAAGAAGGTGAAGAAGAAGAAGAAGAAGAAGAAATGAGAGTCCGTTTTTGTGTATGTGTATGTCTGTGCATATTTGTGTGTGTATGTGTGTGTATGTGTATCAAAGTTGAGATAGAAAAATGAAAGACTTTGTATTTATAGAGAATTACGTATAAGAATCCTTGTTTTTTTTTCTAATATGTATGTGTGTGTGCGTGTGTGTGTGTGTGTGTGTGTGTGTGTGTGTGTGTGTGTGTGCGTGTGTGTGTGTGTGTGTGTGTGTGTGTGTGTGTGTGTGTGTGTGTGTGTGTGTGTGTGTGTGTGTGTGCGTGTGTGTGGTGTGTGTGTGTGTGTGTGTGTGTGTGTGTGTGTGTGTGTGTGTGTGTGTGCGTGTGTGTGTGTGTGTGTGTGTGTGTGTGGTGTTTGTGTGTGTGTGTGTGCGTGTGTGTGTGTGTGTGTGTGTGTGTGTGTGTGTGGTGTGTGTGTGTGTGTGTGTGTGTGTGTGTGTGTGTGTATGTGCGTGTGTGTGTGTGTGTGTGTGTGTGTGTGTGTGTGTGTGTGTGGTGTGTGTGTGGGTGTGTGTGTGTGTGTGTGTATGTGTGTGTGTATGTATGTGTGTGCATGTGTGTATGTATGTACCTTTATATGTATGCGTGTGTGTGTGTGTGTGTGTGTGTGTGTGTGTGTGTGTATGTGTGTGTGTGTGTGTGTGTGTGTGTGTGCGTGTGTGTGTTTGTGTTATATATGTATGTGTGTGTGTGTGTACGTCTTGTCCATATATATACGAGTACGCGTTTCCCAATAAAAAAAGATAAAAAAAATCTCCCCTTTCCTATTTCAACTTTGACACAATGCTTGTCGTCACGGTAGCTATTGTTTTCTGAAGGAAAAAGGAAGGGAAAAAAAATCAATAACCCTTTCAGACAAGATCTTTCGCCTCCCTGCCTCCTACTCCTCCTCTTCTTCCTTTTCTCCTTCCTACATCTTCTTCTCTTCCTCTTCTTCCTACATCTCCACTTCTTCTTCCTCCTCCTTCTCCCTAACCTCCTCTTCCTCCTCCTCCATCTCTTTTTTCTTCTTCTTCTTCCTCCTCCTCCTTCTCTTCCTCCTTTTCTCCTTCCTACATCTTCTTCTCTTCCTCTTCTTCCTATATCTCCACTTCTCTTCCTCCTCCTTCTCCTAACCTCCTCTTCCTCTCCTCCATCTATTTTTTTTTTCTTCTTCTTCCTCCCCTCCTTCTCTTCCTCCTTTTCTCCTTCCTACATCTTCTTCTCTTCCTCTTCTTCCTACATCTCCACTTCTTCTTCCTCCTCCTTCTCCCTAACCTCCTCTTCCTCCTCCTCCATCTCTTTTTTTTCTTCTTCTCCTCCTACTCCTCCTCTCTTCCTTTTCTCCTTCCTACATCTTCTTCTCTTCCTCTTCTTCCTACATCTCCACTTCTTCTTCCTCCTCCTTCTCCCTAACCTCCTCTTCCTCCTCCTCCATCTATTTCTTTTTCTTCTTCCTCCTCCTCCTCTTCTCCTTCCTCCTTCTCCTTCTCATCTTCTTCTTCCTCTTCTTCCTACATCTCCACTTCTTCTTCCTCCTCCTTCTCCCTACCCTCCTCTTCCTCCTCCTCCATCTCTTTTTTCTTCCTCTTCTTCCTCCTCCTTCTCTTCCTCCTTTTCTCCTTCCTACATCTACTTCCTTTCCTCTTCTTCCTACATCTCCACTTCTTCTTCCTCCTCCTTCTCCCTACCCTCCTCTTCCTCCTTCTCCATCTCTTTCTTCTTCTTCTTTTTCTTCCTCATTCTCTTCTTCCTTTTCTCCTCCCTACATCTCCTTCTCTTCCTCTTCTTCCTACATCTTCACTTCTTCTTCCTCCTCCTTCTCCCTAACCTCCTCTTCCTCCTTCTCCATCTCTTTTTTTTTCTTCTTCCTCCTCCTCCTTCTCTTCCTCCTCATCCTATTCCATCTCTTCTTTCTTTTTCCTCCTCCTATTCCATCTCTTCGTCTTCTTCCTTCTCCTCCTCCTCCTCACTCTCCTCTTCCTCTTCTTTCACCCTCCTCTTCCTCCTCCTTCTCCCTCCCCCTCATTTGTTTCTTTCCCTATCTCTCCTCCCTCATTCTTGTCTAATTCCTCCACTCCCCAGCTCCCATCTGACCCCCCGCCCCCCCCCCCCCCAAGCCTTCCTGAGGGGTCATAAGGCCGATAAAAAAAGCTATGACGTCACCAAACTGCGCCCAGCTGATAAAACAAATTGCTTTTCCTCTCTGATCTCTCTTAT
>NW_020869419.1:792292-799792 GCF_003789085.1 Penaeus vannamei | reverse complement strand
AAACAAAAAAAAAACTGAAGCAGTGTTATTCGCACATAGAAACTGCCCTCATTCACACTTTCAAATACGATTCCTCGCCGTTTTATCTACTGCCAACCTTTACTTTCAAAACAAAACAAACAAAAAACACCGAATGAGGCAAGGTTATTCACACACAGCAACTGTTCTTTGCTTACACTTTCAAAGGGTTTTTCTCCCGCCGTGTTATCCCCTGCCAAACTTTATTTTCGAACACTTGAAACATCTAGAAGAACCAAAGGAATTCTCATTCTCTGTCCCTACTTTTCTCCCTCTCTCTCTCTCTCACACACACACACACACACACACACACACACACACACACACACACACACGACTTGCTTTGGGGTTCGAAGGGGCTACTTGAACATTTAGGAATCAACTGATATCAAATTCAAGATGACCACGATAGTAAATACAAGGCTAGCATTACTGACAGAGGATAATGATGATTATAGTAGTATTGACGTTGATTGAGGATTCGAACCACTGCTTCAGGGATTCGACTCAGGGATTCGACTCTTCATTCAACGAAGGAGGGGGGAGGGGACTTAGCCGGAGGGCTTCTTAGGGGATATTGGAGGGAGGGAAGGGAGGGAAGAAATGACTGAATATATAGGAATATTTAAAATTTTTGCAAAGTTGAGTAGATATTTGAGGATCGATTTGTGTATATGTGTGTGGGGGGGGGTGAGAAAAGTATAGATTTTTTTTTTTTTTTTTTTTTTTTTTTTTTTTTTTTGATTTTAGGGGTTGAGGGGGGACTGAACACATTCAATTATTTAAAAATCTGGAAAGCTGAGTAGATAATTGAAAAGATGAGCTATTAGGGCTAAATACAGAGGCTGCATTAGGGTTGACGTGTGGTCTACTAGACACGTGAGAATGTATTTTGATCAATGTTTTGATATGTTAATAATACGTGTTATATTAATGCAAGAATATATTTTCATGAATTATTTTCCGATATCAAAACTAGCTTAACGGGAAGATTGAACATATCTGAATACTTTAGATAGGACAAAAAAAAAATTTGACAATGTAAGGAGTTTCCGACAGAGAACAAGTACTTCAAAAATGATAAAAGATCACATAAGAATAGAATATGAATGACGAATATACGAGAATATATTGTCTTTATTTGCTGACCTAACCCCCAAGCAGATGTAAATAGAATTATACTGATGACTCCATTCACCAATAGATCAACATTATGTCAAATATACTTATGCAATATAGACAGACATTCATCTTTCTCTAGGAATAGATGAATAAATAAGACGATTTATGGATTATATAAGGGCGTAAAGAAGAGAGGCAGAACGGAAGAAAAAAATAATCAGATAAACAGACAGACATTTATCAAGACAGATGATATGACAAAAAAATAGAGAAGATATGTGTATAGATAAACGTGTAAATAGATATAAAGAGAAGTATTGACAGATAGATAAAAAAAAATAAAAGAAATTCGAAAATAGAGAAAGAGCGGGAGAAGAGAGAGAGAGAGAGAGAGAGAGAGAGAGAGAGCGAGAGAGAGAAAGAAGAGGGAGAGAGAGAGAGAGAGGGGAGAGAGAGAGAAAGGGAGAGAGAGAGAGAGAGAGAGAGAGAGAGAGAGAGAGAGAGAGAGAAGAGAAGAGAGAGAGAGAGAAAGGGAGAGAGAGAGAGACAGAGAGACAAAGAAAGAGAGAGAGAGAGAGAGCAGATAGAGACAAAGAGAGAGAAACAGATGAAGAGCGTGAGACAGAATAGGAGAGACTGACAGCCACAGGCAGAGAGAGAAAGAGAGAGAGACCAGAAAAGAAAGACAAAGTAACAGAGAGAGAGAGAGAGAGAGAGAGAAAATAGAAAGAAATAGAGAGAGAGAGAGAGAGAGACAAAGAAAGAGAGAGAAAGAGACCACCTCCCCCTCCTCCCCCTTCCCCCTTCCCTCCCCCTCTATCTCCCCACTCTCCCCCTCCCCCTCCCACTCTATCTCCCCACCTTATCCCTTCCCCCTTCCCCTCCTCTCTATCTCCCACCTTACCCTCCCCCCCCTCCTTGCTGATCTCCCCAACCACCTCACCCTCCTCCCTCTTCCCCGTCCCCATACCCCCCCCCCCCCTTTGCTGATCTGGGACCCGAAAGTGAGATTAAAGGGATTCGAAAACACCTTAAAAGAAATACAATTCAAAAAATGACAAGTTCAGATTCTTTCTTTCTCTCTCCTCTCTCTCTCTCTCTCTCTCTCTCTCTCTCTCTCTCTCTCTCTCTCTCTCTCTCTCTCCTCTCTCCCTCCTCCCCTCCCCCTCCTCTCCTTCTCTCTCTCTCCCCCCCTTCTCTCTTCTCTTTCTCGACCCCCTCCCCTCTCTCCCTCTCTCTCTCTCTCTCTTATCTATCTCTCTATCTATCTATCTATCTATCCCTTCCTCTCTTCCCACTCCCTCCTTCTCTCTTCGCCTCTCTATCTCTATCTCTCTCTCTCTCTCTCTCTCTCTCCTCTCTCTCTCTCTCTCTCTCTCTCTCTCTCTCTCTCTCTCTCTCTCTCTCTCTCTCTCTCTCTCTCTCTCTCTTCTCATCTTCTCTCTCTCTCTCTCTCTCTCCTCTCTCTCTCTCCTCTCTCTCTCACTCTCCTCCTCTCTCCCCTCCCCCCTCTCTCTCTCTTCCCTCTCCTCCCCCCTCCCCCCCTCTCTCTCTCTCCTCTCTCTCTCTCTCTCTCTCTCTCTCTCTCTCTCTCTCTCTCTCTCTCTCTCTCTCTCTCTCTCTCTCTCTCTCTCTTCTCTTCTCCTCTCTCTCTCTCTTCTCCTCTTCTCACCCTCTCCTCCTTCCCTCTCCTCCCTCTCTCCCTCTCTCTCTCTCTCTTCCCTTCCTCTCTCTCTCTCTCTCTCTCTCTCTCTCTCTTCTCTCTCTCTCTTCTCTCTCTCTCTCTCTCTCTCTCTCTCTCTCTCTCTCTCTCTCTCTCTCTCTCCTCTCCTTCCCCCTCCTATACACACACCACACACATACACACACACACACATTCCCTCCTTCCCTCCTCCCTTCCTCCTTCCCGCCTCCCCCTTCCCTCCTTCCCCTCCTCCCCTTCCTCTTCCCCTCCTCCCTTCCCTCCTTCCCTCCTCCGGAATCGTTCATTCATCCCGAATCCGTGGTTTATCGATTCTAAATAATTATGTAACAGGATTTTGTTCCATGATAATTCTGAATCGTACAGGAAACGAGGTAATTTGCCAGTAGTTTGGTATTTTTATTACCTTACCCATTTCCCTTTTGATTGTTATTATCATCATTTCCGTGTAAAACACACATTCATGAAACAATCATATATCAAAATTACAATAAGTACAGATTCGAATGGCATCATATCAATGATAATATTTTTTTTNTAAATGAATCAATGATTAACAAAATATATATCCATCCATCTATCTATCTATCTACCTATCTATCTATCCATCCATTCAACCATCCACCCATCCATCTATCTATCCATCTCT
Source organism: Penaeus vannamei (assembly GCF_003789085.1). NCBI lineage: Eukaryota > Metazoa > Arthropoda > Malacostraca > Decapoda > Penaeidae > Penaeus > Penaeus vannamei. The sequence goes on along the minus strand of NW_020869419.1, from coordinate 796,301 downwards.
ATCTATCTACATATCTATCCATCTACCTGTCTCTCTGTCTATCGATCTATCTATCTATATATGCAGAACACCGACGGAATAATTAGTCATGGAAAAACACCCAAGCACTGACATTTCGGCCGCGACATTGCCCATTCCCTGTACTTCCAATATTTGCATAACTGGCGCGATGAAAGTCTCGGTCTTCCAGCGGTGTCATCGTCATAGCCAAATCCTCTCCTGCTGACGACAGCGTTTTTCTGGCGAGTCTTCAAGGTAGCTGTTCACACATCCACATTGCCTCACCATGGCGTGCCAGTTGTACCATTCATTTCTAGACATCCTAGAATGCTGACCTCACATTATTTTTTATTCTGTGCGAAAATGTTGTGCACGACGTTTCTTTCTCAAGAACTGTTCGTTTTACAAGCACCGAGCCATGATACTGTTCGTTATACAAGCAGCAAACCATGAGACTGTTCGTTTTACAAGCATCATGCCATGAGACGGTAAGGCACCGCGTGGGCCCCCACCACGTGGTAGGGGGTGCGAAGGACCACCTGACGCGGCAAGGACAACGCTGCGACCTCTCTCTCCTCGCCTCTCGCTCTTTGTCGGCTTGACTCGGGATGAGGAACCGCCGTCTCGAAGGGCGAGGCCTGAGAGCACGGGAGACCCGTTACTTCCGTAATCTGGGCTTCGTGGATTTTAATCTGTGTGCGTCGCTGCGCCAGGGAGGGATTAGAATCCAGGTATAGCGTGATGAATGATAAAATGCGACCGCGGCATATGGCTCCCGTCAGGTGGCAGGGTCTTCGAGGGATTACAGTGACGAAAATTACAGCATTTTCTCCAGGTAATGTAGACATTAGTCTCTGCTATTGAAATTACAAGTTGCCATGGGAGCCGTTTGCCTGCCGCATGACGGTGCGTTTAACGTAACCACAAGTCATCACCCTCCGCGGGCCTTGGGCAACAGCCATTGGGCATCTTCAGTACATTAATGCCTGTGTGAATTTTGCGTCCATTCAAACGATCGGTGTGAACCTTAGTATCCACTATTCGCATTATATCATCTGATTCATAATGTGGCTAATGACACCGGCAAGTGCGGATACTATTCTAGAATAATGACAGCGGCAAGTGCGGATACTATTCTAGAATAATGACAACTCAACTACGAAACAGCTCTCGCCAAAGAAATGGCTAAATCAAGGATACACGTTATGAAATGTAGCGTTTCAGCATCATTGCCAAGATGCGGTCATACTATTCTAAAGAATAAAACCAAAACGAGCACCAACCTTGACGCAGGACTCTCTCCGAGGGTGCCAGGTGGGGGGCGGGGGGACTGGCGGCAGGCACTCGCGTTCCTGTCATGGCGAAGAACAATCAGTCACTTGTGACTCACTGGCACTCGCTGATAAACCTCTATCCTTGGTCATCAAGGGCTAAAGGCATTATAAAATCCACTCAGAAAGAATGACAATTTCTCCGATTCACTGCTAACCTTTACGGAATGCACACAACCTGATCATATGCTTTTGAAATATATATATAAATCATAACGATGGAGTGCAGAGTCACCGAGTCCGCGATCAAATGAATTCCAGCTAATCTGAGCATAAAAGGGCATGACAGTGCACTGCCACACAATCAGACCCGTACTCAGGCCGAGATTAAGTCTTGTTGTCTACGTGATGATCAGGAAAGCGTCTGGCGCTGAAGCTCAGTGAGTCGGCAACCTTCCCATCATAATCATATCCGTGAGGTATGAGACCTTCGTGTTGTGAGCAACTACAGTAATTTTGCCGAACAATTACAATAGACATTTCCCCGAAAGCTATCGGCGCAGATCACTTCTGCACATGTAGTACACGCAAGCACTTTCACTTGCAGGCACACAGAAAATACGACACACAGCTTACCATCGATTCCTCCGCCAGATCTGCAATTCTCAACTGCTGTTCTTCGATCACCTGCTTCTGCTCCTCCATCACCTGCTTCTGGTCCTCCATCACCTGCTTTTGTGCCTCCATCACCAATTTCTGCTCCTCAACCTGATGAATTTTGTCTTCGATTTGATGTTGCAATTCTTCCCTCTCCGCTTCCACCGTCGCCTTCTGCTCCTCCATCTCCTGCTTCATTGCCTGCTTCTCTTCGTCCCATTTTTGCTTCTGTTGCTCTAATTCCTTCGCCGTCTCTTCCAGCTGCTGCAGTTGCAGCTCAATCTGCTGCCTCTGCTGCTCAATCAGCTCCCTCTGCTGCTCCACCTCTTGGGATAGCTCCTCTACTTGTGCTGCCATCTCCGGTGTTGCCCCTTCTTCCTGCGCTGCACGTGTCCTCTGGCAAGTGTCATCAGCCCCTACATCAGGAGATCCTCTGCTGGCGTTGTGGTTGCTCTTGACGCTGTTGTTGTTGACGGGGCCGGTGGCGCTGGCACATGATTCCTGCAAGGACACGCGTTATTAGGACACCTGCATGGACATGGACTTCTGGAAGAGCGTTATGGTCCCCTGACAAAAGGGTTGCATTACCCATATATTCTACCCAAAAGTGATTTGTGGGGCATAATCAAATTTCTCCAGGACACGGCCATTTCTTATTAATAGCTTTATAATTTGGTCTAATTAAGTTTTAAAGGACAGATTTTGTCAAAAATTGAGACATCCTTAATAAGGCTAATGCAAGAACGAAATTTGGTGGCATTTGGCCAACTAAAGCCGGTTGCCGATGACCAAACGGCATCGAAACGGAAGGATGAGAAGCGGGCGCCTCGGGCAGAAGGGCAATCCGGTCGGAATTCACAATCCTCACCTTCTCGCGGGTTCGGCCATCCTTGGTGGTGGCTGCCTCCTTGTGTCGCTTGCTGCTCACCCCAGAGCCTCCGCCGCGAGTCTGTGGAAGAAAATGTATGTTAGTAACTGGCGTCTGCGTTGCAAATGCTTTCGCTTACCGTACAGTGGTTGAACTTTGTGCTAATGGGAGGACTAAGGGCAGCCACGCAAGTTTTAAGAACTTTTGGAAAACCGAACCTCCCTCGGCACACACTTCCGTCGTCGCCAGGGTCCGTTGGCGAGAAGGTATTAATAATCCTTTATCTGGGACATGGCCCAAAGGCGGAGGTAAATCTCACTCTAGGACTATAATAAAGGGATTAACTGGGTTAGGCCTATGGCCCTAAAAAGAAAGAGTCGATGAGGACGCGGCCGTTACCACGAGGAGCATTGTTGGGACGATCGCCCGGGGCGCTTCGCTCCGCGTGCCGCCCGCCTCGTTACGAGGGCGTGATGAAGCGGTCACGACTCTCTTGTGCCGGGGATGATCCCCGCTATTAATCGCTTTACAGGTGACACCGCATTTAACCAAGGCTCACGGAGATCGCCCGCGCCGCGGACGCGCCCTCATAGGCCTACGCAATTCCGGCCTATCGCAAACCAGTTGTAGCATGGCGGATGGAGTTCCACGCTAGCAGGTAACAGAGAAGCTGGAGAAGGGCTATAAACCCCCCCATTTTCACACCTCGGCGGCCATCAGCGGCGCGGACAGCTGAGGGCCATTTTCACCTCGCTGGGACATGTGAAAAGCGGGATGCTGGCCCGAAGGCAGCGGGCAATTTCGTGCAGCAGAGGTCACCGATCCAGAGACCCGAGGGGCGGCGCTGCACGGTGACGTCATGTAAGCTTTCGTGCCCTCTCGCAAGCTCCGACATAAAGTGCCATGCATGACGGCGAGTCGTGACGCAACCCGGGGATCTGCGCCTCACGGATTTTACTCAGCCTTGCGTCCAGCTGAAGGAGGAGCTTCAGCGGAGGACAAATGTCCATTATCTAGTCTTACGAATATCTAAAATCGAAAGTTTAAGGTAAATTAAAATTAAACAAAAGTTACAAGAGGGAGCGGCTGTTACACTTCAAACAACATCCACACTCGACGTCACACCTCGTGCCCCTCCTACTCCGGCCTGCGATGCGGCTGTTCTCTCCCCCCTTCTCTCTCTCTCCCTCCCTCCCTCCCTCTCTCTCTCTCT
>NW_020869419.1:750553-755553 GCF_003789085.1 Penaeus vannamei | reverse complement strand
ATTGTTCTAAAATAATAACCAAGGCTTTAATCAAACGATTCTCAATTTTACTACCGTCACTGATAAGATCTTTTGTCTTCAAAATTTAGTCCCCTTTCCCATCTCCAGCGGCCCATCCAGTAGGCGGTTGCCGCCCTTGCACGTCAGGAAACATACACACCGTACTTGATTTTACATGATTTTGATGTTCTCGTTCCTCAGGAATTTCGTGAGCATCATCTTACAGAACGGAGAACGTGAACCTTCGTCCTGACTGCGAGTGCCGGGAGCAATGCGTGGACTCCCGGACGCGAGGAGTGAAACGCGAGTGCAAAACCTGCAGCTGGCAAGAGTAATTTGTCTGGCAATTTCTTTCGCTAAACACCTGTAATATATGTGGCCTATAAACAACAAGCTGAAGTGGCTAACTACTGTGTTGTTTAAAACCTCATTAACGGCAGTTATTAATGCTACTGATAATGTTTATAAGTCTATTCCCCTTTGGCCCGAATGAGCACCCAGGCATTACTTTGATGTCACGGATATCATCATCTCACATTTAGCGCGCACTTCTCAGCTACCTAATCATGCGACCCTTCCGAGAGCCGCCCAAGCTTCCTCCGCGCCCGGTGACGAAACTGGCACCATCGCTCGCCTCCGCGGCCCTCGTTCCACCTCGGGATTGTTCTCTTCTCTTGGTCGGGCTGCTCTGAAGCCAAGGCCCGGGCGAAGCCAGACTCGCAAATCTCGCCGAACCGACCTCTTCTCTCCCCCGCGCCGCCACAGCGCGAACCTGCGGCTGCGGACGCCCGGCTGGTGGAACGGCTCGCGGGAAAAAAGCGGGAGGCCATTTGTAAGCATGGCGGCCCCATGGCTCGAGCCGCGACCGCTATTCAAATGGGCCAAGAGCTACATGCTCCTTGGATCGGTCTGACTTCAGTCATTTCTGTAGCTCCATTATTATGGTAATTCTAGCGAACAAGCCGAGCTTTTCATAGCTCGGTTGGGCGCGGGCGGGCGCACCTACCCGTTACAATGCCCGGATCCCGGCGCTTAGCGAGAGCTAAGGTAACTGGCAGGACAAAGCGCCTTGGATCACGTCACTGTCCCCCAAGCTTCGTTCGGCGTCACGACGTCAACGCCGGGCCAACGGACGAACCGGAATTCTGCGTTCCATGGACGTGACTATAAACGACGGAAATCTATGACCGATTGTCAAGCCTGAAAGTCGGTGTGATGTAGAGTCCCGCACGCGCCTGGCCCGACACGTCCTACAGGCCTCGCCATAACTGTCGCCACGCTCGTGACCCTCTCGACCACCACGAAGGTTGTGACACCGGCGCTGCTATTGGCGCTGCCTGCGGAGTAGTAAGCAAGTAAAATTATCTTTCCTTTGATTAAAACTCCGCCCGGTTCCGGCGCAGGTTCTACGTCCTTCAGAGTGGATATCCGCATCGGGAATTGTGGTCTATCAGTGAAAGTGCTCAACAAATTGCGTTGCTTCATCCGTCCGGGTGAGGCAAGAGCAGGAAGCGCTTGCTCGTAATGGCGCCACTGCATTAGCGGCTAATTTCCCGCGGTCGCACCTGTGCGTCTTCATCGGCCAAGAGGCGAGCAAGTGGCATGCTGACTTATGGTCATTGTTCAAACGGTAGACCAGCAAGAGGGGGGATGGGTGCACCTTTTCTGACCCCTTCAGTGCCCTTGGCATGTCCCTGTTATCCCCCTCATTAGCCTTGGCTTGCGCCTTTCCTGCTCCCTTCATAGCCCCTATAATGTCCCTGCTGACCTCTTCATTGCCCTTTTGCACGCCTCTGTGATCTCCCTTTGGCCTCTTCTGGGATTTTCTCATTCCAGGCAAAATTTCTTCTGGGTTTGCTTTTGCCCCTTTGCTGTTTTCTGTAGAAGGTTGGGAGGTTCAATGCTGATGACTGATATGCAGTGTCTATGAACTGCGAGTGTCAGAAGAGCGTTCGCCAGCACACATCGAGATGAACAAAAGCTCAGCTGCGCAAACAGCTTTCCTCCTCCATCACAGTGAAACGTAAATGATTCGCTTCGCCGCGACCCACGAAGCGCCATAAAATCGCTGGAATCCTGACAGTCCCCAGGACAGCATACAGGATCCATATGTAGTCCCGGGCTATTTACTTCTGTCAAGATGTATCACACACACACACACACACACACGTTAACTCTCACATTAGGGATATGAACATTGTACTATGACAAATTAATTGACAAGAAACACCTATAATGGCCATTCAGGGATTTCAGTACTGAATCTGAATGATCTTATTGTCCGCTTGATGCCTTGGAATCATGCACTCTTCTTATCATATGCACAGAGGGATGGCGGAATCCATTCACGGAGGTCTGAGGAGACTCGCTAACGGGGGAGTCGCTTACTTTAACGAGAGAGTGTTCGGGTGTGGTTGGACGGCTACGTGTGGCGACAGACTATATACTCTGGAAATTGGCACTGACCTGTCGTAAAGACTTGAGTTACATGCATTAGGGGTTAAATGTTTCCGGTTGTATAACAGGCTTGCTTAATCATTCTCTCACAGCGATCGGCAATAAGAACGATCAGACTCTATGTCATAGCAACTACGAGTCCACTTACTCACTCTGATCTCTGATAGTAGAAAAAATTACTTTGCATTTAAGCATGTTAGTCCTACAATATTAGATGGCAAATACAAACTAATGCCTTGCACACGCACCCTATAGTCACCTGTCCTCAGGGGAAAGCCAAAGGAAAGTCATTTCGTTTACCTTCTCCGTGACTTTGGATTCTCGTGGTTACTGACACACTTATTATAAGATACATTATATACATTCGGCAGAGAACGTTTAGAATATGTACTTGCTTTTTGTAAATCTGCTTTCGGAGGAACGTCTTTGGGACCACAATTGTTTTATAAAATTTTTCTGCTTTCGCTTCCAATCACCGCATCCTTTCCTTCCGCCCCCCCCCTCCTCGTCCCCTTAACCAACCCATACTCGCACAACTTCTTCCCACGACTAAATATGTTCTCTTTGTCAAGCACTTTTTCCTGACAATTCCCTCACCCTTTGTCAGCTCTTCCCCCGCTTACGCCAACTATAGGCGCCCGAGGCGTATCGGGGGAAGAAAGGGAGCGAGGGCTGACCTACAGCCGTCAGAATACCGTCCTTGACACCGGCAGGAGGAGGGAGTCTCCGGCGCGGATGATAAAGGCGGCCTAATGGATGGCGCGGCGTGTTGGCGCGGAACCCTGCCATTGTGGACCCCGCGCCCCCCGCCTCGAGACATGACGGCCTGATGGCCAGATACGCCACCACGGGACGGCCCTGCTTCGCCGCGCTTCAATCCCAGGTTGCTTGCACTGCTTTCTCCTGCGTGGGCGTGCGAGTGGCGGAGGAAGGAAGGGAGGAAGCCTTTGTGGAAAAAAATAGTAACACGTACTCTGCGGGCGAACGGTGGGCTAAACGTTGATCAAAGGGCGCAAGGCGGGAGTCCTCGTCAGTGTCATTCACCAAGGACAGTTACAGATTAACATTCTAATAATGCGGAAAAGAAATACAGAAGCATATAAAAGTTGCATTCGGAGGCGCCGGGAAACACTGACAGACCTAGATAAACTGATAAAATATGATGGCCAATAGCTCGAAGCAGTGTTACCTCTGTTTGAGTACGCGAGTGTCCGTCTGTGTATTTGTTAGTGCGCAAGTGGCCGTTTAAGAGTGCACACAGTAGCTTACATTGCCCAGCGTGCGTGCACGATGCAACAAGAACCTTCTGAGCCATGCGACCAAGCACGTGTTGACATTACCGCAAAAGCGGGTTAACCCCACCAAAGTTCCTTAATCCTGGCTACCATAGGCCTATCAACTGATCTGTAGTGGTGATTTCCGATCGAAAACATAACGCAAAGGCAGTCCCAACGCCCCCTGCGATTCGATTCCCAGCTGAAATGGAAGCACTAGGAACAAGGAAATGGCGGCATGACACGGGTCATGGCGCCGCGCTCTTGCACGGGACGCACACATGCGAGAGGTGAAGGATCACCATCAGGCGGCGACATGTCACCGTGACCCACATAGCGCCATGACGGCGTCACGGCACCGGGACGGCTCACCCCCCTCCCCCCCCACCGCCGTCATTGTAAATAACACCATAAGCAAAGTTTGAAGATTACACTCGAGGGCCACCGTGACGCAGCAGCGATGTCGCTATGAATATAAACAAGACACGAAGTGCAAACTCTTGGCGCGCACCTGGCACCAGGGAACCGGCGTCAGGGAGATGAAACAATGCCTTGAAAGATAAGAGCCAAGTTTCTCAGCAAGAAGGAAGACGCAGCAGGGCAATGAGGGGCGAGGCAGGACAGGTTCTTGCCGTGTTGACCAGCCCGCCGGTGATTACCGGAGCGTCAACACCCAACACCGCGTGCGTGCCTCGGCCGCCCTCGGGCGCTAATGAAATTGGCCGATACTATCCGCGGGTGCGGCGCTTTCGGCAACATCCTGGACTTTAATTTCATTACAATAATGTTTCACATACAGTTATAATAATAGCAATGACAGAAGTGATGGTTATGATAAATGTCAATGACGGAGATGATGGTGCGATGAAAAACATAAGATATGTACTAATTAAATTGTCCTTACTGTTAACCTTATTACAAGGTAGCTGTCATTATCATCATAACAAACATCAACAACCAACCCTATCATTATCAGAATTGGTGTTATGTTTTCTCTTCATTATCATACTTATACCATTACAGTTATTCTTTGCATCATTATCATCAGTACAACCATCTTATTCTTAATTCCAAGGAAACTTGCAGTAACATCGTCATATTGATTTCACTGACCATCCCGAAGTCAGTGACACGCGAAGTGGCACACCTGGCAGGCGGCCCGCGAGAAGCACTTTCGCCTCAGCCACTGCAATTGATCTCAGCGCTCGCCCTCGTGTCACTGCACCGGCGCCCATTCCTGCCACTGCGAGGTTGCCATTCCTGGAAGCT
>NW_020869419.1:738053-740553 GCF_003789085.1 Penaeus vannamei | reverse complement strand
TCTCTCTTCGCCTCTTTCTCTCTCGTCTTTTCTATTTTCTTCCCTCCAAACTTTCTGCTCGCAGTCATCTCTCTCTCTCCTACTCAGTTCAAATCCATCTCCTCTCGTCTCCTCCTACATCTAGGTACATCAACCGACAGAAGAAATTAATAAATCTTGATAGTTGTAAAAATCAACTTAAACGGGTAAACAGATACCTCTTGCCTGGAGTCCGCGGCGCACAACGCTACCAAATCTCATTCCCTCGCAGTTTCCGCGAGTTCCCCCGCAAGCATTCTCCTCTCCTCTCCTTCCCTCCTTCGTCCCTTCCAATTTTCATAACTCACTATCTCTCTCTCCTTCTCTCTCCTCTCTCTCTCTCTCTCTTTCTCCATCCCTTCCTCTCCAACTTCGTTTCTTCCGCCATCTATCCTCTAGCTTTCTTAGCCATCCGCACCCCACTCTCTCCTCTTTCTTTCCTCTTCTAATCTTTTCTCCCGCCTGTCCCTCTCTCGACTCTTTCTCTAAATCCTCCCCGTCCTCTCTTCTTCTCTCTTCTCTCCTCTCCTCTCAAGCTACCAGGGTGTTCGTTATCCTTGTGACACAATCGGGAGTTCAAGAGTCCCGGACTGCAACATCGAGAATAAGGGGAGAACGAAGACTTGAGCGATCGCTTCGGCAAACAGTCTGGCCGTCTAGAGAAAGAGGGAGAGGAGAGGAAGAGGAAGAGGCGAAGAGAAAGAGGCAGAAGGCGAGAGAAAGAGAGAGAGAGAGTATGTGTGAGAGAGAGAGAGTGTGTGTGAAGAAAGAGAGAGAGGGGGGGGGGGAGAAGGAGAGAGAGAGAGGGAGGAAGGGAGGGAGAGGAGACAGAGAGGGAGAAAGAAAGAGAGAGAGACGGAGGGGGGGGGAGACAGAGAAGGGAGAGAGAGAATGAAAAATCAGACACGAGACAGAGAAGAGACACAGAGAGATTTCTGTTATGGCTTTCACAACAAACAAAAACGCACCAGCAAATGAAAGAGAACATCTTTCTCCACGAACTGTTCCTTGGAGAGAACACTCGCGGAGACTGAACATCAATGGCGGGGTGTTTGATTCACGTGACGTCGGGTCTTACTTTTTATTTTTTTAAGTGAAAGAATAACGAATCGTTGAACAGAACAGTTCAGGCAAAGAGGTGATGAATGGACTCCTTGCATTGTCTTGGGACGATCCTGATAAGGAGCTGCTGTCTACTTGCTGTAGCCTTCGTGTATTTATGTAATGTATATATACGTACATAATACACTGCATGCATACATACACACACACGGCACACACAGATCAAACACACGACACACACACACATCGGTGTGTAATCCACAGCAATGAGTCCTCGACACGCCACCTATCACACACACACCACACACACACACACACACGTGCCTAAACATCGCAATGCACACACACCCACCACACACACCGACACACACGGACACATCACTACTTAGAAAAAATATATAAGTATCTTACTAGTTAGGCGTATAGGATATTAATATATTACTATTTGAGCTCATATATATGTGGTGTGTGTGCGTGTGTGTGTGTGTGTGTGTGTGTTCGGGTAATGCTGGTATGTGTGTGTGTGTGTGTGTAGTATGTATGTTGTATGTATGTATGCATGTCTGTAAATAGTATAGGCATTTTAGACGCGATGGTACAGCAGCACAACATAGCGTATATATTAGTGTGGTGGTATATTACGATGGTATCGTCCTGACGTCGCTGAGTCATCTCTCATTTCCCTCCTGTGCCACTCTTCCGTGCACTCTCTCTCGTCTCTCGTACCGTCTCTTCCAAGTCGTCTCTCTCTCTAAATATAAATATAATAATATGAGCTAAGTATAATTGATATAAGTTATAATTTATATATAATATGTATATGTATATATATAACCGCGCTTTACATAGTATATATATATATATTATTTTGTGTGTGTGTGTGTGTGTGTGTGGTGTTGGTGTGTGTTGTGTGTGTGTTGTGTGTGTGTCGTGTGGTGTGTCGTGCTGTGCTCTCTGTGTGTGCTGTCGAGTAGGATATACCAATATAGTATGATTACATAATATAATTACAATAAGGCTATATGTGCAAATATATATCTAGTATCTGTAGATCTTAATCATATATCTATCTAATCTATCTATCTATCTATCTGACTCTATCTATCTATCTATCTATCTAATCTATCTATATATATATATAATATATATATATAACTATATATATCTTATATAGTATATATTCACACTATTACTATATCACCTAATTCTGTATAACTCGCACCTGCCCGGCCGGTGGGTGTCCTGCTTCCTTGGCTTTGGGTCACGCCTATCCCAGCGTCGCGGCCTCTCTCTTTTTATAGCTTTCGTCTCGGGATGAGGCATTCCAACTCGAGAGACATCAAGGCAGTCTACGTGCTTCCCTATCTCTCTCCCTATTTATCGCCCACCCCTTCCCCGCCTTTCTCCCATTCAAAGAACA
>NW_020869419.1:718053-733053 GCF_003789085.1 Penaeus vannamei | reverse complement strand
TGTATAAAACGCGGACTGACAGAGCTGTATAATACAGACGTTAATCACGGTGTACATTACCTCCCATCACCATTAGTTAGGTGCCGCGCACGAAACATCGCAAGACGTCCATAAATAACGCCCAAGGTCTTGATAAACGAATGCCGCACTCGTCCCGCTCGCTAATGTAATCTCATCTGTTTACATCAACGTGATACGCATACATCAGCGGTACGAGGCACTGGCGTCTCGCTACGTATTAAAATACTTTAAAAACTGGTGCGGTAGCCATGCCCAGGCCAAGGTTATGCGGGAACGCAGAATGGAACAGCCGATAGCATGTTGTTAATCAAATGACAAAGGACGTTAAAGAATCTCAGTGTCTTCGTCTGTAAGCACAATCGTGCCATTATCCACGATAATAAGTAAACTCAAAGCTGAAATTGCAAAATGAAAGTCTCATTTCGCTGCACTTTCTACCCCTAACTAGCGTGATCTCCCGTTCCTCCTGTCTGACAGGTTGTTTGGCAGTTCCGCGGATATATCAATGAAAGTTGTGCTCAAGCCCTGCAGTCGCTCTCTCTTATGTATCTCGCCGGGACCACAATTTGAGACCGTGACAGAGTTTTTTTTTTTTTTTTCAAGAACAGGAGGTCAGAGCATGAGATCGGATATCAGCATGCGAGGGAGAAATCCAGGTGCGGCGACAAGTGCGCCCGGTCGACGGCTAAAATCTAATTCTCTGAGAACCATTTCGGTGTCCGGTTTCATGAGAACAGATGTCGCTTTCATACAACTGACACTGATCGCCTGTCCTTGTTGCTTCCAGGTGGTTTGTGCGCTCTGCTTGTTGCAAGAGTGGTTCATTCCCTGATGCAGTTAACATTGGGAATGCGGTTGAAGATTTCAGGTATGAGCTGAATTGATTCTATTTTCTCATCCGATAAACCATCACTCCCAATGTTCCTATCTTTGAACATCAATAACAGAAAGCTCTTTACCTCATCTAATCTCTTCTATCATTAGTATGATAAGTAATATGTCCTCCATCTTCCTCGATGCCAGTCTGAACAATGACAGCTTTTATATGCTTTCCGGTCCTCCAGCGCGCTCCCAGGCCTCCCTGCGGGGCCGTGTTCGTAGGAGGTCCGTTCTGCCTCCTGCGGTGGTCCTCGGCGACGCCGCCACGCCAAATCTGCCGCCCCGAATGCAGTCATTTGACGGAAGGAAGAAATGGTGAACAGTTTCCAGATTTATAGTTCCCTGTCACATGTTCGTTGGGCGGGACCGGTGGTAACATCACGAATAGTACATCGTATGAAGCGTGACCATTAAGTTTTCAGCATTGCATTGTTTTGGGGGGAAAATCCGTTTTACTCTGATTTTTTTTTTTTTTTTTTTTTTTTTTTTAATGAAGCTTTTCGTGATACGTTCACAAACTTGTAGCATGAATTATCCGAGTCACCAATTTGCAGTCTTATTCCCGCAGGTTTCCCACGAATGCTCCTTTATGGATAAAGTACTTCCCTAATGATATTTTGACCTACTCATCCATATTGTTTTACATACTTACAATATTCAAGTTAATCCGGTTTGTATGAAATGAATCCATGGAGTTCATGTGCCCTACAAACCGGATTTCGATCAATTTCAAGACCCTACATAAAAGCCAAGCCAATCCGACCCAACTCGTGGATTATGCCAAGCCACAAGGTAAATAAAACCGAGATGCAGTCTGATCGCATTAAAAATATTATTCCCAAGCTGGACATGGCCGCTGCTATCGAGCGTTACTGCTTTATATTTGAGACTAGGACATCTGTGGATACAGTCTTAATACACCTTATCGTATATGAGGAGAATCCATTTCTTTCGCTTTTTGCATCGTTCTATTTTCGTATCTCTTTATCTATTGCATTTTCCTTGTCCTTTCTTCCTCTGTACAATTACTATTATTACTGTCTCTTTTAGGATTTCATCGTTTTGACACAGGTGCACAAACAGGGACTTGCGACACCTTTCGACAACACCAGCACCTATTCTATTATTCCCTTTTAATATCAAAGTTAATAATGCCATCAGTGTTTTCTGCAACATAACTAGCCTTTCCCTGTTCCCCTTGTCTCCCCTTCGCGTTTTGTTTAACTGAATCTCATTCAAAAATCCAGTGTCGGGACCTATGCATTATGAGTTACGGCGAGAAAATTAATATTCAGGTATTCTAGTCAATATCGTCCGTTCCCGGGGCATTTCGAGAAAAAAAAATGTTCATTCAAATTGATATCCGAAATAGAGTTCAATCCAGTATCGTATTTATAGTAGTGTCTATTCGAGTACCGCGGCTATGAAAACAGGCGTTTGTCCCAGAGAAAACATTCATTCAGGCGCCCGCCCGAGCGCCCAGAACCACGTGGACCTCCAAGTCACGTTGCAAGAGCGAGCACTTCGGCCCCTCGAGCGCAGCGTTGACCGCCTCCTCCTCCTCCTCGATAACCCATTCACCAAGTCTCCGTTACGAAGCTTTTCTGTGGAGGAGATCAATATTTTGCTGGTCATGGGAGGCCAATTAATGCCAGGGAGTAGGGTATGGGCACGCGGGAAACCCTCCCAACGAGGGGTACGTGGCAACTCTTGCTCGTGACCCACTTTAGGTCGAGAACCGAAGCGATTCGACGATCCAGTGTGGCCCGCGACCTGCTGCCTCCTATCGCCTGGCCGGAATCTCCGCTCGGCCTACGACCTGATGCTGGCCAAGATTTGGTGTCGATTTTGCCGTGGATTTTTCAACACTGGTTAGGACTATACCAGTATGGTGTAGTCGTGCAGGGAATGACTGCTGCTTGGTGTAACCTCTTCTTTAAACGATGTTTGAATCCTTTCACTATGACTTTTGACGAAACATCACCTATCTCTGATCTTTTGCTAGGGATGGCCCACAGAATGGCCAAACTTGAGCTGGGTATATGCCCGTTACACTAATGACACTGTAGTATTATTACCAGTAATAGCAGAAGTATTGTTTTGCAGTGAGGAGAACATATAGGCTTAGAGTGAATGAGGTTGCACTGCCTCTCATTACCGGGATGCGAAGCCCTACGAATGCTTTGGTGGCCGCTTCTAACGTATCCGGGAAGCCAGAATTATGATATTTTCATAACCTAAATTCGCGCTTGAATTCCAAACAACTCGCTACCATTATCACAAACATTGGAACTCCAAATCATAGTCATAAATCAATATTTTACAAAATAATATGTGAATGTTAACGAATTTATCTGAACCTTCTATAGGAGCTTGTAAACGCTTAAAACTTTTTACCTTTGAGAAAGCGGTGACCGAACATCAATATCATGAATGACGTCGGTCAAGTTTATGGACTTGAAAGGAGAAGACTCGATTCGCAGTCATTAACGCTAGAAGCCAAATTAAACGATGCAGGAGACCTACACAAAGAAAATGCTGAATAGAGGAGGCTTTACTGACCTTTTCTTCCTGAAGCCGGATCTTGGCGGACTGGGCGCTCAGCTGGCGCTCCAGCTGGCCAATCGAGCGGTCCTTGGAGCGCACTTCGTCCAGCTGAGAAGGAGACAACGCTATCGTTAGTTCCACAGGTTGCACTTCCCTCGCCGCCGCGCGCTCCCTCCTGCAGGCGAGGCTACTGGTTTTCTCCTCTTCAAATCTTACACTTAATGTATTATTACAATCTACATAGGCAAGCAGAGAGAGAGAGAGAGAGAGAGAAGGAAAGAGAGAGTGAGAGAGAAGGGAAAGAGAGAGAGATAAGGGAAAGAGAGAGAGAGAGAGAGAGAAAGGAAAGAGAGAGAAAGAGAAGGGAAAGAGAGAGTGAGAGAGAAGGAAGAGAGAGAGAGAGAAGGAAAGAGGAGAGAGAGAAGGGAGTGAGAGAGAGAGAAAGGAAAGAGAGAGAGAGAGAAGGGAAAGAGAGAGTGAGAGAGAGGGAAAGAGAGAGTGAGAGAGAAGGGAAAGAGAGAGAGAGAGAGAGAAAGAGAGAAGGGAAAGAGAGAGAGAAGGGAAGGAGAGTGAGAGAGAAGGGAGAGTGAGAGAGAAGGGAGAGGGAGAGAGAGAAATAGAGAAAGAGAGAGAGAGACAGAGAGAACGAGAAAAAAATTGTTATCATAAGACGAAAGAGACCTGAAAAAAGTTGTTCAGACGAACAGGTGTCAGTGACCTTGTAGGCTTTCGGATGGCCAAGGTCAGGGCAGAGTTCAGAAAGAACCAGGAGTAGGAGCACAAAGGGAATGTGAGCTTATAAGAAGCAAAGAAAATTAGAATAAGAAGCCTTCTACGACACCCACTACACACTACGAGCTACTGCGGGAAAAAAGCCCCGTCAAACAGCGCTCAAAAAATACGACTACGACAAAAGCCAAACACAGAAGACGTCGCCAAAATAAATAAAAACACATAAAAAGCCTTTTGAAAAAAAATGAGACGAAAAAAAAAATATTTTTAAAGCACAGATAACCACCCCTCCTCCTCCACCTCCTGCTCCACCAGCTCCTCCTCCGTCGCTGACTCACCAGCCGCGCGACCTCGCTCTTATTGGCCCTGTGGATGCGGGCGACGGCGGCCTCGTGCTCCTCGTGCAGGCGCCGCAGCTCCCCGGCGCGCTTCCGCTCCGACTCCTGGAGGGTCTGGGAGGGAGAAGGCGGTCAGGCGGCGGGCGAGCATGCTCAGGGAAACGGCTTGAGTAGAGGGCGGGCAACTCAACGGAAATGGGAATCAGAACAGAAATGGGTTTATGGGGAAAATCATATCAAATCATAAAACAGCAATGAAAAGAAACAAAATTTCATGGCAAAACAAAATATCTGGAAGAAGGGAAGTCAAGGGGAAGGAAGGAGACGTCTTCACGGCTGGGAGCGCTGCCTGGCCCTTCGCTGACGGAAATAACGCTGTGAAAGTGAGCTCTATGGGAATGGTGACTGCAATAATTTTTACATTATACTTGTTATATCAATCGTAATAATAATAATAATAATAACAATAATAATAATAACAATAATAACAATGAAAATAATATAAATAAAATGATAATGATAACAATAATAATAACAATAATAATAATAATGATAATAATAATAAAATAATAAAATAATAACAAAACAACACTATTAATAATAATAATAATGATAATCATCATCATCATCATCATCATCATGAAGATGATCATGGATAACAATGATGATGATGACAATGATGATGATAATGATAATAGCAACAGAAACAATAACAATAATGATAATCATCATCATCATCATCATCATGAAGATGATCATGGATAACAATGATGATGATGACAATGATGATGATAATGATAATAGCAACAGAAACAATAACAATAATGATATAGTCATAATCAAAAAAATAATATAACAGAGGAAATAATAACAACAATAATGAAAATTATAACAATAATTGTAATAAAATGATAATTATATGAATGATAACAATGACAATAATGGTAATGATAGTAGTAGTAGTGATAGTAGTAAGAAGAACAACAACAAAAACAATAAAATAATAATAAGAGCAATAATAACAGCAATAATAATAATGATAATAACCGTAATGAATGATAACAATAATAATAATAATGACTATGATAATAAAAGTAATAATGATAATAATAATGATAATAACAACAATAGTGATAATAATAATAATAACGATACATACAATAAGAATAGAATAATAATAATAATAATAATAATAATAATAATAAATTAATAAGCATAATAGCAATAACAATAACATAAATAATAATAATAATAATAACGTTAATAATAATGAAAGTAATAATAATATAATAATAATAATAATAATAATAATAATAATAATAATAATGATAATAATAATAATAACAATAATAAAATAATAATAATAATAATAATAATAATAATAATAATAGTAACAATAATAATAGTAGCAGTAATAATAATAATAATAATGATATTTATAATAATAATGATGAAATAATGATAATAATGATAATACTAAAAAAAAAAATAATTATAATGGGGAGCATTAAAAATAATAATAATAATGGGGAGCGCTAAGAATAATATTGAAAATGGTAATGCAAAGGTAAACAACAAAATTACAGTTAATACCAAAATCATTATCACCACATCCATCAATCCTGGGAATATCTACAAATTGTAGGTTGAGGTATAATATCCAATTTAGAAATTCCAACACAGTGGTTATAGTAAAGTCTGGCCTCTGTGTAAAAGAAAACTGACGGTTTCGTAGAAAAGAGAAAACGCAAATATACACCGGTGACTACGGTAAATAGTTCCCTATAAGCATGGCTATGTATGATTGTTAACTTATTTGTTTATGCATCTATAGGCATCCACTCTCTATAGAAGAGTGTTGGATACACACATTCATTTTATTTCTTATTGCAAACGATTTCCACAGACAATGATTTTTTATCAAAAAGCTATTTTATTAATACGGACAAGTACATAGCACTCTGGCTGTTTCTCAAATAGACAAGGAATACGAATTGTTATTTGTAAAAACATCTAAACATCAGAATGAATAATATTATCTAGGAAAGCATACATATTGTTCTTGGACCAAGCCCGTGGTTAAGGCAACTGAAAAAAGTTAGTGCATTATCTTTACCTTCTGTCAGGGAAGTAAAAAAAAGAAAAAAAGAATATATATAAATACACGAAAGGTGTCCCTCCTTTCTTGCTGCCTCACTGGCGATGATGTGCTCTAAAGCCACACCCACAACATACATTAACAAACATCCGCATACACTCTCGCATGTGATTTACATCCCCGAACTGTAGCAAAGTAAATACTGTGTTCTCAGACAAAACTGAAAGGATACGTTGGCGTTTATTTATACTGTGTATGGCATGCCCACAAAGACATCCAAGGCGCTTCTGTCACTGAGAAGGGGGACGGGTGACATCACGCCCTCTTGCCGCCACATGACAAAGTCAGATGTCACGAGGGGAGCAGCCCTTTTCTCTCTCTCTCTCTCTCTCTCTCTCTCTCTCTCTCTCTCTCTCTCTCTCTCTCTCTCTCTCTCTCTCTCTCTCTCTCTCCTCCCTTCTTCTCTTCCTCCCTCTTCCTCTCTCCCTCCCTTCCTCTCTCTCCCTCCCTCTCCTCTCTCCTCTCTCCTCTCTCCCTCTCTCCCTCCCTCCCTCTCCCCTCTCTCCCTCCCTCTCCCTCTCTCTCCCTCCCTCTCCCTCCTCTCCCTCCCTCTCCCTCTCTCTCCTCCCCTCCCTCTCTCCCTCCCTCTCTCCTCCTCTCCTCTCCCCTCCTCTCCCTCCTCTCCCTCTCTCCTCCCTCTCCCTCCCTCTCCCCTCCTCTCCTCTCCCCCTCTCCCTCCCTCTCCCTCTCCTCTCCCCCCTCTCCCTCCCTCTCCCCCCTCTCCCTCTCCTCTCCCTCCTCTCTCCCTCCCTCTCCCCCTCTCCCTCCCTCTCCCCCTCTCCCTCTCCTCTCTCTCTGTATGTATATATGTGTGTGGGTGGGTGTGTCTGCGTGTGTGTGTGTGTGTGTGTGAGTGTGTGTGTGTGTGTGTGTGTGTGTGTGTGTGTGTGTGTGTGTGTGTGTGTGTGTGTGTGTGCGTGTGTGCGTGCGTGCGTGCGTGCGTGCGTGCGTGCGTGCGTGCGTGCGTGCGTGTGTGTGTGTGTGTGTGTGTAGAAAAAAACACAACTCGGCAACCCCACTGAGCCTCTTGATAAACAAACACGGAAAGACAACAAACTGACCAACCAGCTTAGACAAGGCTGTGAACGCATATCGCAAGCATGTATCCACATCCAAGCAACCATCCTGCCATCACTGAACGAACCCCGAGATCGCCTTTGCTAAGTGAAACGCTAGAGTAAACCCTCAAGGCAGAAACACAAACAATGGTCGGCATCCCATAATGGAGGGAGCGTTCTTGGAGCGCGGAGAAATATTATCACGGGAGAAGGCTTTGCTCTGCGGGAGACGGCAGGGGAGGCAGGGGAGGCAGGGGAGGAAGGGGAGGCAGGGAAGTAGGCTGAAGCGGCTTATTCTATGGGCGAGCAGCTAAGATGAGTAAAGAAAAGGGGGCGTCGCAAGCGGAGGCGTCTGCATTCGGCTGACGTTGTGACCGCCCTTGGCACTTAGGGATTATTGGTATGCAGCCAAGCCTCACTCCGGCCAGCAGTCCTCACGGCCAGGGTGAGGGCATGGGGAATGTGAGACGATGAGTGGTATGAGGGGATATCACATGTAGACGGGACAGAGGCATGAGTAACCCGCATGGTGGATTGGTTGTGTTCAGATACACTGATGGCTGACCAACTCCTCTCAAACACGCCCCTTCCCTTGACAGTTAATTGGCGTGGGTATGGCTGCCCTTCCCTGGCGACTATGCATTCCCTATCCCATGCCCCTTCCCCACCACCCTTACAGACCTGTGATGACTATAAAAAGGAAAATGTGGTCCCAGTCTCATGATTCGACTTCCCGCCGTACATCACTCGTTATCTCTAATCTGTATAATCTGTAGAGACATTCCCAAGGTGCCAGATCTATCCCCTCAGTAATTACTGACGACGTGCAAGGTGCGTGACAGTATACAGCGCATACCGCTTGTGTCGCCCTCCCAGCTTTCCCTTCGCCCGTCGAAAAATACCATGATAGTCCTTTCTTCATGTTGCTTGGCATTTTGTCCTAACAGGGTACAACTAGGGGCCCTTGCCTCTGCGGTTCTTGGTTAATGCAGCATAGCTATTACGGCGCCATCTTGTGGTTGCCATCGGGAACCCGGTAAAGTCGGCATTGACGTCGAACGGCTAAAAGCGGCGCCAGACCACCACTTAAGAATTCGCAGACAAAGGGACGACTGAGATCGTGAAGTTAAATGGATATGGTTAAAGGTCGAAGAAGGGTGTAGAAATAGATTCAGGGGGACGACCCGACTAAGTGGCTTCTGTGCAGATCTCGTGAATAGCAGATTCATTAGAAATGTGGGGAATCTCAGCCACATACCTAAGATTAAGATAGACGATCATAGAACGCAGCTTACCTTGAGTTTATTTGGTATAACATGATTCCTTCTAGATTACTGGATTACCGCGATCACGCCATGATTAAGACCAAAGAGGTCGTCGAAGGCCTTTCGATCAGACGGCGCGTGAAAGAGCCCCGGCGGCGGAGGGCGCGAGGGGCCCGAGACCTCGCGGCCGCGTCGAGCATCACTAACGAAGCCCTTCCTCTGGGCCGGGCAGCTCCCTTGGCCTTTAGGGTGACACGCGCTGAGAGCTGGCGCGGGCAAGGCTTGGTATTAGCAGCCGCTGTGCTACGAGCGCAAGGAGAAATTTAACTACAAGTCAATACTGAGTTCAAGTGGTTTTGGATGAATAATATATCCGTGTAGAAGTTCTTTACATCATGGGACGGAATGTCAATGCCATCCTACGTTATTGTTATATTTTTGTAATCTGTATTCTTACAGAATTGCAGGAATAAAATCCGACATAACATATATAACACGAATCTTGAAACTAGGGACTTTTCATTCTGTTTGCAAAAAAGATAAACCTCAGAACTACACTGAAAAGTCGACATACAATTGCCAAAGCCATTTCGTCGCACTTTCCATGCTCCTGCTCCACTCAGCTACGTCCACTCAGACTACGGCTAAAGTTTCAGGCATACTTGAACATGATCTCAGGAATGTTGATAACTGCTGGCAAGCGACGTGGAAAAAGACAATCACGGACAATGTAAACTGTGCCAAGGACAGGCTCTGTTTGCAAACAAAGTCACGGACAAACTCTTAACGACTGAATTCACGCCTTTCTTTCTCGGAAATGAAGGGAATGGAAACTGTTTCTCTAATAACAACAAGAAGTTTGTACACAGAAACTCACTCAATATCAACATGGCAAAGCCCACTTCTCAAAATATCTTTCACCCTTTGCCGCCCATCCCCTGGCTTCGCGCATCAGCGTCTCCTGCGCCTCGTCACTGCGATGATCATGCGCATGACGCACGGCGCACGACCCGATCCCTAATTCTATCGGCGCTTAACAAAAGACATTTCGATCCACATCATTTAATCTGAATAATTTGTTTCAATTTCATTTTACTCTCACTCATTATCATCTTCGTCGCCATTACCATTCTCCTTGGTCATTATCATCATGATTAATACTGATAATGATATCATCAGTATCATTAATATCACCATTACTCTACAGTGATTGTTATCATAATTACTATCGTCGTTATCAACACTGTTTTTATCCTCATTGTTGTTATCTTTATCATTATCATTATCATTATTATTGACATTATTGTTATTGCTGTAATCATTATTTCTATCAATATCATTATCAGTATTATTATAACTATCATTATCATCATCATTGTTATCATCATTATTATTATTATCATTATCACTCTATTTTTTATCACCAAAACTATCATTATCATTATTATCCCTTATAATTATAGTTTATTACATAATTATTATCAATTTTCATTATTATTACGATCATCATCACCATTACTGATTAGCGCCAGTTATTCCTAATAATAACTTTCACCATCATTCAATTATCGTTATGATTCTAACCATCATTACCTCCACAAACAGCAATATTATCATCATAATCGCAACCAATGATTTTATTTCTCATTTCTCAAAGAATCGTTAATCTCGGCTTTGCGTGTTTTTGCGTGCCTGTCCTTGCTTCTGGAGGTTCAGGAAATCCCACAAAGATTATTAAAATGTTTAAAGTTTTTCTTACTTGGATGCGACTTGGGTAATTTCACCGCGGAAGATCTCTTGAATTCTATCTTTTTTTTTAATTATTGTGTAACTTTATCTAAGGTTCTCGGGGTTATGGCTCTAGATCAGTTAAGGAAAAGGAAAAGTTGACATGTTCCTGGATTTTACAAATTGCTCGTAAGTGAATTATCCTTGAAAAAATAGTCCATGTGTATTTTGTAAACGGTAACCGGAACGACAACACAAAACCATAACGAAAATGGTTTCGTCATGCTAACCTCGACAAGTTACTGCGACATTACGTTGTCTTTTCGATCAGCGAAATGTCGTGGTAACGGACAAATTTCAGATTTTTTTTTCAAAACCGATCATTTCAGGCAATATGCCGCCTTGTCGTTCAGACCTTTCCGCCCTTCAATGGAATTCCTGTCTTGAGTCTCTCCCTCCTTCTCCCTCTCTCCCTTCGTCTCCCCCTTTCCCTTTCTCCCTTTCCCTCTCCTTCTTCCCCTCCCTCCCTCCGTGTCCCTTCTCCTTCTTTCTCCCTCTCCCTTTCCTTCTCCCTCCGTCTCCCCCTCTCTCCCTCCGTCTCCCTCTCGCTCTCGCCTCCTTCTCCCTCTCCCTCCGTCTCCCCCTCCCTCTCCTCCTCTCCCCTCTCCTCCGTCTCCCTCTCGTTCTCCTTCTCCCCTCTCCCCCTCTCCCTCTTCTCCTCTCCCTCTCTCCGTCTCCCTTTCGTTCTCCTTCTCCTCTCTCCTCCGTCTCCCCTACTCCCTCTTTCTCCCTCTCCCTCTTTCTCCCTATCCCTCTCCTTCTCCCTCTCTCCCTCCGTCTCCTCTCTCCTCCGTCTCCCCCTCTCCCTCTTCTCCCTCTCCCTCTTTCTCCTCCGTCTCCCGCTCGCTCTCCTTCTCCCTCTCTCCCTCCGTCTCCCTCTCTCCTCCGCTCCCCCTCTCCCTCTTTCTCCCTCCGTCTCCATCTCGCTCTCCTTCTCCCTCTCCTCCGTCTCCCCTCTCGTCCTCCTCTCTTTCTCCCTCTCGTCCCTCCGTCTCCCTCTCGCTCTCCTTCTTCCTCTCCCTCGTCTCCCTCTCTCCCTCCGTCTCCCTCTCTCCCTCCGTCTCCCCCCCTCCCTCTTTCTCCCTATCCCTCTCTCTCTCCTCCTAACAGACGTCGTGGAAGCGTAGATGCTACTGCTCCCTATCTCTGTTAGGGTTACCGCAGGAAGCTGTTCCCTGCCTAAACGTGTCCCCGCCGCCCACCGCGACGCCTGCTCGCTATCTGGTTATAAATAGGCGAGAAAAAGCGCGGAGCAGGTACAGGTGGAGCGGAGATTCTCCCACTCAAGACGACGAGGAGGCGCCGAGTGTTCTGCTTGCCATAAGAACTGGATCACAATCTCAGCAATGCGTATGCGAACAGCTGCTAGCAACTCAAGAATCTGATTTTGTATTTGGAAAAAAAAAAAAGAAATACGCATGTGTAAACAAACCCACTAAAATACAAAGATTATTTTTAATGAGTTACATAAGCATAATGACGGCCAACGAACCCGCACCTTTTCCTTTCTTTTGCAGCCTCACGCGTCCCTCGGTTAGTCGCGTGCAGCCGCCGCACGCGCGCCCGCCTGCGCCGCTATCTCGTGAGCGGCGTCGGCCCATTAGCGCTAATGTGCCGAGCCGACCAGGTACTACACGTGCTGGTCGCTTTAACTAGGGCGCCGCCGCCGCCCCTTCGCGCAGGGAGCGTTGTGCGATAAGACAGAATATAGCAATAAGGCTTACATAGACATTGCTATCATCAGCCAGAAGCAGAATTTGAAAGCGAATGTTGCTGAGGGTTATAGCATTTATCCAGGTGACTACTTGTATTATTCAGTTAAAATAATTACATCAGATTATTAAACATAGTCAATATATCGTAATGTATTTAAAGTTGTTGCCAACACAGCTCCCGTACACAATATAATCTACTTAGTATGATGTACTGCAATTTCTGATCATGGCGCAGCTAACAGACACACCCACACGTAAACAAGTATATAGTGTACTATGCAAGCCTGGGCGGAACACATTTTAGTAATCTTCATGTAGTCCAAACTTACGGTAATTTCGAACGAGGCATACAGCTAAACGTCCAAGAAACAGCGACATTAAAATTAACATATAATTCAGAGTGGAGCAGCTGCCACGGCTGACCACAACGCTCTGGGAGCTCTGGAATAGCACATGCTTTTCGCCCACGCCCATCGCGGAACTTGGGATACTATTCGACCGTGTAGAAGCTGTATAATGCTATAACACTTGCGAGCAGAATAATGACCGCTTTATTGTCTACGTGCTCTCAAACTGCCACTGTTCCTGAGATTCAAGGGAAGGGCAAGCAGCATACTGAGAGGGAGCAGACATCGACAGTGCCTTTTCGTAAGTCTGCGTAACGAGATGCATACGGCAGGGTATCATATTTCAAATCGGCATGGATCGACATGCACAGGCGAGCTGCGTGGGCGTGTTCGAAAGAGAGCGAATGTCCGAGGCTAATCCTCAGCCGGAAATCAGGACTGCAACAAGAACACGTTCGCCATCGTCTGACGCCTTTGTTTGGACCAAGTTGCGTTGCCCTGATAGATAATCGAAAGGCGCGCTTCCACCCGCGGCAGTGCCCTTGCGCCACCAAGGACGGCAAATGACAAAACATCAATGTCATCGAGGCGTCTAGAGTGTCTTCCTAAGCATTTGGCTCCTTGTTGTCACCGGAGGCCGCGGAAAGGGCACGAGGCCACACTTCCTGGTACGTGCCGTCACCCTCGTACGTGCGACCACCACCTGTCCCGCCGACGTTCCCTCTACAACACTGTCGAGGCTTCCCGCCACTCGAGTCGTGACTTGGCGTCTACGGGCTCTCTGTTCGCCTTTCGGGAAGATAGAGTGCAACACCTCGTCAACTATGGTAGACCTATGCGTTGCGCATCTACCGTTTCATTC
This sequence comes from Penaeus vannamei, assembly GCF_003789085.1. Classification (NCBI taxonomy): domain Eukaryota; kingdom Metazoa; phylum Arthropoda; class Malacostraca; order Decapoda; family Penaeidae; genus Penaeus; species Penaeus vannamei. The sequence continues at coordinate 719,343 of NW_020869419.1, read as the reverse complement.
TCTTGGTGTGTCTAAACCGCATAGAAAAAAAATTCTGTAATTAGCCATTCTTTCGTCTCATTACTGCCCGAACAGCATCGATTCGCTGTACTTTACGCTTTATTTTAGATTAAGGCGGGAAATTGTGTCGCTCCATGACCCTTTCGCCAGTAAGTCGCGCCCTAATCACATCTTGCTACAGATTACCCATCATTGCACCTTTGATGGCCGCAGCCAGAGAGAGGGGGTGGGGAGAGAAAGAGAGAGAGAGGGGGGAGAGAGAAAGAGAGAGAGAGAAAGAGAGAGAGAGGGGAGAGAGAGAAAGAGAGAGAGAGGGGAGAGAGAGAGAGAGAGAGAGAGAGAGAGAGAGAGAGAGAGAGAGAGAGAGAGAGAGAGAGAGAGAGAGAGAGAGAGAGAGAGAGAGAGAGAGAGAGAGAGAAGAGAGAAGAAGTCCGCCCCTTTGGCCCAAAATAGCGCAGGGCTTGTCTGGGTGCGTTTCCTCCCCCTATGTATGTGACGTCTACATTCTCTTGGCTTAATTTAACATAATTTACGGTCCTCGTCCTTTCCGCCTACAGGATTCTCCTCTTAAGAGAAGCATAATCTATATCATTTTATACCCTTCCGTTAAATTATATTACAAAAAAGTATAACGATCTTTTCCAATTCAAACGAAACGGGAAAAGTACAATTCGTGTTTATCTTATTTCATTTTTTATTTTATCTTTTTATTATGTTTTAATGAAAAAGACCAAATGCATGAACAAAAGGTGAATAAAGCTCGTCAAATAGCTATGATTCCTATTTCCTGAGTGATGGCACCTCCAGTTACCGGTAACAGACAGGGGTGGGGGTGGAAGGGATGGAGGGGAGGAGGGGCGGGTGGTCGAGGTAACGAGGGTTCTGGCACCCAATCGGTCTTCGCAGAGAGATTTAGGCACTCAGTATTTACCTTCCATTAGAAACCCCGGGAACACCTGTGGTAATGCTGAGAGGAAGGCAGATGCGTCGCGGAACTCTTACTTCTTTCCGCCTGTCTCTCTGCCTGTCTGTCTTTCTGTGGCTGTCTAATCCCTCTTCTCTCTCTCTCTCTCTCTCTCTCTCTCTCTCTCTCTCTCTCTCTCTCTCTCTCTCTCTCTCTCTCTCTCTCTCTCTCTCTCTCCTCTCTCCTCTCTCCCTCTCTCCCTCTCTCCCTCCTCCTCCCCTCTCTCCTCTCTCCTCCCTCCTTCCCTCTCCCTCTCTCCCTCCCTCCCACCTCCCTCTCCCACCCTCCCTCTCTCTCCCCTCTCTCTCTCTCTCCACCCTCCCTCT
>NW_020869419.1:649305-654305 GCF_003789085.1 Penaeus vannamei | reverse complement strand
AACGGAACAAGGTCTATATAATCCGAAGTGACGAGACCTGTACTTATATAGACCTTGTAACGGACACGTAGCTGAAGGTGGCGCCACACGAAGAAAATTCCGTTTATTTATATTTAGTTATTTATTTATTTATATATTTATACATATATTTAGTTATTTATATATTATTATTATAATATAATATATGTACACACACACACACACACACACACACCACACACACACACACCACACACACACACGCACACACCCACACACACCCACAACACCACACACACACACACACACACACACATATATATACATACAAATATATATATATTATTATATATATAATATATATATATATATATATATATATATATATATATATATATATATATATACATACTTAGCGAACCAGGCGCTGAACAGACAACCACACGATCGTCTCATCATAAGCTTAGCATTTTTTCCGGTGCTTTCCCTAGTCTTATATCATGTAGTTTGAGAGTAAAGTTATCTGCAACATGATAATAACAAACATAGCGAATTGATTGAGTAAAACATTTAATAATAGTATCAGAAAGGGGTCGTTGTATGACATAATGACTGTTTATTATTTTTCATTTTTATTTTATTTTTTTTAATTTTTATTATTATTATTTTTTTTTTTGAAGTTGGTACTTTCCCGGTTACTACCCAGATATATCAGAAAAAATGACACAATATGTTTTCCAGAAATATAGTTCTTAGACCTGCGTGTGTTGACATTAAGTTATTGACCGAAAAGCCTAATTATGACGCGAATAATAATCGGATCTTGCAATGTTACATGACATGATTACACCGTAACTTTTAACCATTCATATTCATTATTATCAGCGCACGAAATTAATAAGCAACGAAACATACCGTTAAATCTCTCACATATACGGTGCTGCAACAAAAAAAAAAATATAATAAATAAAAAAAATAATAATAAAAATAGATAAATAATAAATATGAATAAATAAAAAATAAAAATAAATAAAATGAAAATAAATAATAAGAAATAAATCCACGGAATAATCTGCCATACACAACCCCTTCTACTGCTGCAATAGAGTTGACTTTCCTCTACACCCGCTGAGCGACGCGAGAGGCAGCAGCACATCTGACCAGCCACTCAAAACTTCGCTGAAAAAAAGTAAAAGCCCAGTGGTCGCCCAGCCCTTAAGTGCATTAAGTATGGAGGTCTCTTAAGTGGCGGGACAATGCCAGCTGATTGCCCGGACCTCTAACTTTAACTACATCTGGAAGGGTTTAATTGGTCGGATTTTATTTTTATTGTGGAAGCGCTGGAGTACCGTAGCGTTGGAGCGATATTAAAGCGATGTTGGAGAGAGAGAGAGAGAGAGAGAGAGAGAGGAGAGAGAGAGAGAAGAGAGAGAGAGAGAGAGAGAGAGAGAGAGAGAGAGAGAGAGAGAGGAGAGAGAGAGAGAGAGAGAGAGAGAGAGAGAGAGAGAGAGAGAGAGAGAGAGAGAGAGAGAGAGAGAGAGAGAGAGAGAAGAGAGAGAGAGAGAGAGAGAGAGAGAGAGAGAGGAGAGAGAAGAGAGAGAGAGAGAGAGAGAGAGAGGAAGAGAGAGAGAGAGAGAGAGAGAGAGAGAGAGAGAGAGAGAGAGAGAGAGAGAGAGAGAGAGAGAGACAGACAGACAAACAGACAGACAGAGCGAGAAGAGAGAGAAGAGAAGAGAGAGAGAGAGAAGAGAGACAGACAGACAGACAGACATTTTCTACAGATGATAAAAAAGCAATAAAAGAAGGAGACACCAGTTTCATTCTCTGGGTAGAATTGGGAACCATAATAAACTTTTATTAGCGGTGAGGAGGAGAGAGAGAGAGAGAGAGAGAGAGAGAGAGAGAGAGAGAGAGAGAGAGAGAGAGAGAGAGAGAGAGAGAGAGAGAGAGAGAGAGAGAGAGATTGATATTATATATATATATATATATATATATATATATATATATATATATATATATATATATATATATATATATATATATATACAGAGAGAGAGAGGAGAGAGACAGAGAGACAGAGTGAGAAAAAGAGATGATCAAAGCCAAGTCCCAGTTACACTGGAACAAACACCGACAAAAAAGAGTAAAACTTCCATTTCAGAATAAAGTGTTTATTCTGGAGTACTGGTTCTCTATTCTTCGCAAAAAAAAAAAAAAAAAAAAAAAAAAAAGATAAAATAAAATCCTGAATTTCTGCAATGCCCCAACTCTCCATTTCATTTATGCATGAATACGAATGAATCTTGTGTTTATAGTTACTACATACCCTTGCTGAAAATTACTCTTATCAAAGAGAAAATTTTTAGGTAGATTAGCTTTGGTTGACTTTTTTTTTCTCCTTTTTTCAAACTAGAAAGGCAGTAATTCCAAAACCAAAGGAACAAAAATGTAAAATGCAATGTTAACCCAGTGGAGGGCGAGGTCATTGCAACAGAGAGAGAATTCCTGTTGCAGAAAACTAGATTTTTTTTTCTCCACTGTTGTTATTACTCGTCGATAAACAAACAGGAATTATTCTCATTTGTTTGATATTTATTAGTATCGAATTCCCGGTATTACTATTCAACAACGAATTACGAATTTTCGGTATTAGTATTCAACAATAACGAAATAATAAGAACAATAGAGCGAACATCAATCATTTTAATAGCTGTACCATTAAATAAGGAGAAGGACAGGAACATATCCACCCCAATAGCCATAGATACATATCCTCGCTAAGTGCTGTCCACAAAAAAAAAAAAAAAAAAAAAAAAAAAAAAAAAAAAAAAAAAAAAGAGCGACGCAAAGACAAGGCTTGTGGGAGCTTTCGCTGGCCTATAACGACCGGGTGAGTTATAGCGGCGAAAATGGTGTCGACGGAGAGATTACATCATAAACGAGTGATTTATAGGAGTGTTAATTGTCGTTCTGTGTCCATTCGAATCGTCTGGAGGGAGGGATAGGGGGGGGAGGGGGGCTTTGAGGAAGGAGAGGGAGAAGAAGAAAAGGAGCGGAGGAGAGGAGGATTAGAGAGAGAGAGAGAGGAGGAGAGAGAAGAGAGAGCAGAGAGAGAGAGGAGAGAGAGGGGGGGGGGGAGACTGATCAGACTAAGCATCAGACTGAGTATAGAGCGTTAAGAGGGAGGAGTGACTGTAGAGATGAGCAGAAGAGATAGGTTAACGTCATCACGATGGTAGATGGTAGAGAGAGAGAGAAAGGGGAGACATATCATGAGAGATAGAGGATAGGTATGGACCAGGGATCGCGTAGTAGATCGAGAAGATAGAGGGAGAAGCGAGGAGAGAATGTAGAGAGTTTTGTTCGGCTGCGTTGTATCATCCTTACCACAGTGAGAGTGTGATGAGTAGAGCAGAGGGAGAGAGAGATGAGACGCAGAGAGAGGAGAGAGAGAGGGAGAAGAGAAGAGAGAGTAAAAGAGTACGAAGAAAAGAATGACATTACCCATTTGGTCACGTGCGCGGGGTGCGAGCAACAGAAGAGCTGATTGCACGATGGCCGAATAAGATCTTTTATGGAAGAACCAAATGCACGTGTGGTACTACGCAGTGAGACCGAGTGCGACTTGAAAACGGGGGTCCAGTAAACGCCCGGCCGCTCACCACGCGCCTTCGTCAGAAAAAGAAAGAATAAACAGAAAGGGTAAATATAAGAATTATAAATGATAAATACTGGGATTCTACATATTTATGACGACTGCCATACAATATTATATGGATTATATTGGGTCGTAAAATTGGGTGGAGCTCAGATCTGCTGTACGGTATAGGAAGATTCCCATCTATTATAGGAATAGTGTTCAGTTGCTGACTTGGAAACGAACCAAAAATTGCAAATAAATTATCCTTTCGTTAGTTTCATCGCTTCTCCTCTTTTCATGTATCGCCCCGATAAGTCACGGCGAATCTTCGGTCTCTGATGCATGATCTCTCTAATGCATCTCGATGGGTACTTTCTCAAATGTAGCATCCCTCGCTCCGTACGTCTTCTCATGATGATCGGAATTCTTATCGTAGGGCAGAGATAGAGACGAGGTGGCTCAGGAGGCCGTCTCGTTCTCGTCAAATGTATCAGAGCCAGATGGAAGTCACTATCGAGAGTATCTTTCTCTGATAGCAATCTCAGAAGACCTGACCCGAAAAACGGGAATTGAAAGAGGCTACGAGGACTCTAGACAGGTGAAAGGGGGTGTAAAGGCTTGGCTGTTGCTTGTCCGTAGTTACGGGATGCATTGGTGAGTAACCGGCGCCGCAGATCGAATCCTTCATGTGGACCCTCTCTCGTCCTATCTGATAGCGCTTGGAGACCATTCCGCCTCTTCGTCCGATACGTGCGGAACTTGTCTCTCACCTAATACTTGTTTAATTCCGCAAGCTCTAACAAGACATGGGTATCCGACGCCTGCATATCTTACTTCTGTGATTTCTCTGTCAACTAGCTCTTTGTCAGATCCACTTGGACAGACAAGGAAGGAGAGATGATGGCCGCATCCCTATCTAGATGGCCCCTACTGCAGAGTGACAGCTCTTATCTCCTCTCTCCGTCAACGCTACATTACTCTAAGGGATTCGCCCTCTACGATTCTCGCCATCTATCATTCCGATTCTTCTTCTAAGACTGGTAGAGATGCGTGGAGAGTACGAGTATCTGTACTCTCTGCTCTTGTCCAGCTCTGAGACGCCCGAGAGAAGAGAGCGAGAAGCTCGGAGAGACGGGCCCCGAGTGCAAGACGCGAGATCGTCCTTACCGCGAGGGACGGAGCGGACATCAAATTACTCTCCCGGAAAATAAGATTCGAGAGATAGGCAGAGTGAGCAGCGTACGTATGGTCGCTTACAGCGGGCGGCGTGATTTGGAGGGAATCCTTGGCATCAGCAGATATCATAAATAATGATGATGGACGGTGTGGGATGCTGTGTGCTGTGGATGTGTGTGTGTGGTGTGTTGTGTGTGTGTGTGTG
>NW_020869419.1:641805-644305 GCF_003789085.1 Penaeus vannamei | reverse complement strand
AATACCTAATAATACTAACTGTAAAATAGGGTACTAGATAATACAAATAAATAAAGAAAAGTGAGGGTCCTTGAAGATTGATGCGAAGACAAGCCAGCAAACTTTAATTAATTTTATCTTCTATCATTCTTTTTTTTATTTAGCCGTTTGATTTAAGGATTTGTTCTTAATACTAATAATACTATATGTAAAATGGGGTACTAGATAATACAAATAAATAAAGAAAAGTGAGGGTCCTTGAAGATTGATGCGACAAACCAGCAACTTTAATTGATTCTATCTTCTATCATTCGTTTTAGCTTTTATTTAGCCGTTTGATGTAAGATTTGGTCTAATAACCCTAATAATACTAACTGTAAAAATGGGGTACTAGATAATACACATAAAGAAAGAAAAGTAAGGGAAGGAGTCTTGAAGATTGATGCGAAGACAAACCAGCAAAATTTAATTAATTCTATCTTCTAACATTCGCTTTTTTGTTATTTTAGCCGTTTGATGTAAGGATTTGTTCTAATAACCTAATAATACTAATGTAAAAATGGGGTACTAGATAATACAAATAAATAAAGGAAAGTGAGGGTCCTTGTTTTGACCAATAAATAGGCCTCTTCGAGCAAATATGAAGTTTGCAAACTCGGGAACAGCAGGTCAGCAAAAGTTTCGGTAGGGTCGTCGAAGTTATCTCCTCTCTTGTTTATCTCTTTCCCTCACTTCCGCCTTCTCATTGCCTTTCGCTCTCCCTCTCTTTGCCTCTTAACCTCTTCTCTCTCTCTCTCTTCTCCGTCTTTTTTTTTCTCTCTCTTTCTCTCTTTTTGTCTTTTTTTTTCTCTGCTTTTCTCTCCTTTGTCTTTCAGTCTCTCTCTCTCTTTCTTTCCCTCCGCTTTTTTCTTTGTCTTTGTTTCTCTCTCTCTTCCTCTCACTCACTCCCCCTCTTTTGGCCCTTCAATGACTAAATGTTAATAGATGACGATTTCATGGCAGCAAAACTAGTTGAGGGACTTGCAGCTACTAACATCAATACTATTGCAATGGGAGATGAACTCTCTGAACCACCACCTCAGAGCGCTAACTGGAACATCAAAAAAAAAAAAAAAAAAAAAAAAAAAAATTTGAAAAAGAAACAGAGAAAGCAGAGAAATTAAAAAACACAAAAAAAAAAAAAAGAAGAAGAATGAAAGAAAGAAAATCCCAAAATTCCCAGTTTAATTGATGAAGAATGACCTTGTTTAGTAGTTAGAGCCCTTCGTAAACAGCTGACCTTAAGAAAAGTGGATCCAGTGCATGTTTTGTGCAAACTGGCACATGAAGAATGCACAACTGGAGATGATATTTGCATATGTCACAACAAGGTTTCTGGTTTTGTCTTCAAATCTAGTATATTTTGTTCTTTAAACGCATTGGTACTGCACTCAGTTGACAAAGATTTTTAGTTAATCCATTTTTATAAATAGGCATATAAATTAGGTTCGATTGTAAGCAAAAGCATATTTGATAATTTGGTTAAGAACAGAAAATGCATTTATTTTCGTTATAAAAGTATAAATATAGCTATTGCTCCATTTATTACAACTGAATGTTATAAGCCGTAGTGACGTAAAAGCACCACCCATGGGCTGGTTACCCCGCATGCAAGGCAAGATAACCCTTATGAAAAATGGTGTGTGATGACCTGATGTATAGTGCTTTTAAGCTTTCGAAAAACATATTTTTAAAAATCGATTTGAAGAATACATGGCCACAAGACGTGTTTTTCCTTAAGGGAGAATGTTACATATATATATATATATATATATATATATATATATATATATATATATATATATATATATATGTGTGGTGTGTGTGTGTGTGTGTGTGTGTGTGTGTGTGTGTGTGTGTGTGTGTGCCTATGTATATGTTTGTTGTGTGTAGATATAGATAGATATAATATGTTTATGAATGTACATGAATAACGTTATATATTGCTTTATGTGTGCTTCCCTCCCTGCAGTTTTTCCCCCCTTCTCTCACCGAGCGACCCGCAGGACAGCTCAACTATCACAGAATCCCAAAAAAAGGGTATCACATTCGGGAATAAAGGCCCCTGAGCTGGGATTAATTACATTACATATTCGGATTTCTGACTCTAATCAAGTCCTTCATGAATCGGTTTTAGTGTGTTTTAGAGGGTTGTATTTGCGTCACGCGTCTTTTATCTTAGTTAAATAGTTATATAGATACAGGTAGGTATCGATATATATATATATATCACACACACACACACACACACACACACACACACACACACCACACACACACACACACACACACACACACACACACATACACCAGTACATGTAACAGACTTATGTATAAAACGTTTTAAAATTTAGAAGAGATGAATATATCAATTATTATTGTTTGAGAGAACGATTATATTACAATTATTTTTCATATTTCTGCTATTTTATTATTGTTGTTTTTTTTGATAGTTATCATAATGATGGTTATTTATGTTATT
>NW_020869419.1:626805-629305 GCF_003789085.1 Penaeus vannamei | reverse complement strand
GTGCTGCCGCCCACATCAGGGGCTGCGTGCGGAAAACCCGCTTTGCTCTCGCCACAAAACATTCTAACATTCTCATGAGCTCTTGCAACACTCAACCACTCACTGCTTCTCTGCTGTTCATCGGGAGCGTCCCTATGTTGTTGCATGTGAATATTCGCAACATTTGAACATTCGCTTTGTTCTCGAGCTTGGAAGCCTCAAGCTATCACTGTCAATCCGACGCAGCTGCGATAAAGAGAAGTGTGTAAAGTTATCGAACCTGTCCTGTGTGATGATGATTTTATTTCTAATTACGTGTATGATGCCACGTGTGAATATCCAGTGAGAGATAATAAAGTTTGAATTTGAAAGGAATTGTTCTCTTTTTGTATTTCCAGTTTGTCTTCCATGTGATTCTTTAGCCTTAATTGCGCTTCCATGTACGTCATAGAAGTGTCTTGTTATGTAAAAAGGAGGTGATATAATATGGCAAACAATAATTTCGTATTTGTCATCTGTCACAAGAACACGAGTTCCTTCAACCTGGATATAAAGGCTCAGGCAAAAACCCCTCACAAGAAAGATTTATTTCTGGATTCATTCCCCGGCTAATGACCCTTGACAGGATCACTGACCTTCTGCGTTTGTGACCTTTCGCTCTTTCGTTATCTCGCGGCAGCTTTTCCAGAAGGATACGGCTGACGTTGAAGATACTTGCTTAAGACGCTCACTAGGATTTTAGGAAATAAGAGAATTTTGCAAACTGGATATTTTGGATACGTTCAGAAAAAAAATCGTTGTTTCATTCAGATGGAAGCAAGTCTAATACATATTCTAATAAATGAGTTCTAATAAACGATAAAGTTCTAATAAAAATATCTAATAAATTTTCTTTTTGCAGACAAGGAAGCAAGTCTAATAAATGTTCTAATAAATAATTTCTATTAACAATAAAGTTCTAAGAAAAAAAAAAAAAATATAATGTTCTTTATGCAGACAATCACTAAGAACAGTTTCCACCTGGGTAGAAAAAAAAATTATCCGTTTATGTCCTCCAGAAAAAACGACTATAATTTTCTATTCAGCGTCACTGGCACCGAGATTCCAGGAAGCGCCATCGATAAGCCTCACCGACCTGCAGCACGTGTGTGTGATGGTGCCTTCGCGTCCACATGAAAGAATTTTGTCTGACATCAGGCGCAAATGACCAAGGCGGAGAGACGACCCATGTCACTGATGTCACTGTCTCGGTCCTCTTGACAGTGGGTATGTCATGCCGAGCTGATGACGTCATCCGGGAGAACCTTCTTCAGAGACTAATGCCTGACATGAAGTGAACAAGAGGTTTTAGCTTCTCTCGTTTGATTGACATCTGAAGCATAATGCATGATTCATTACAATATATCGTTTTTAAGTGAATGTCGGCAAAAAATTCTGTTCATTATTTACTTTTTAGAAATGTTACATGATCGGTATTAACGAAGAGATTTCAAGGAATATATACTTACTCCCTATATATTTAATCTTATATTATTTATTCTTATGAATCATAAACATTCTCCTTAGCTTGGTTTCATCTCTCTCTCTCTCTCTCTCTCTCTCTCTCCTCTCTCTCTCTCTCTCTCTCTCTCTCTCTCTCTCTCTCTCTCTCTCTCTCTCACCCCCCCCTCCCTCTCTCTCTCTCTCTAACAATAAAACATGATTGTACACACTCTGCCTAAAGACGTCCACACATGTGATTATTGTGCATGTGTACTTGTCTATTTGTGTTTATCTATATATATTCATTTTGTGTTTACTCTTATATATGAATATTGAGATATATAAAAATCCAATTACCCTGATTTCGCAAGAGGGAATGAAATTGTTCGGTGCAAAAAAGTGCTAAACGATTATGCTAAGCACAAAGTCAGCCTTATTGCCAGAGTAAAACAGCGTGGTAATAACATCACGAAAGTTCATACCTGACACATATGTAGACCTTTTGAAGATTGTATTAGTGTTATTTATTTATTTATTTGTTATTTATGTTATTATAGTGTATTATGCGTGTCCTTTTCATCCTTGTATGTTTTCTCTCTCTACAACGAGACACTGAGAAGAACGCTTGGAAGCAGATTATTATTAAAAGTTTGCATAAATAACAATTGGCAAACTCGTTCAGACACGGTGTACACAACAAATGATAAAGCAATGTATAGAATAATGATGAAGATATAAAGAAAAAAGTGATATCGCTGCCCCATCCCCCCACAAAAAATAAAAAATAAAAAATGAAATGAAATAAAACATAATATCAATCAATGACAGATACGCAAAAACATGAATGAAGATAGCGTACAGAAAGAATGATAAACGCCAGATATCAGACGGCGAACAAAACAAATGACAAAGCAATGTATAGAATAATGATGAAAGAAAACAAAAAGTCATGTTGCCCCCCCCCCAAAAAAAAAGAAAAAAAAGAAAAAGAAAAAATGAAAATAGAAAAAAAAAAAAGGAAGAAAAAGAAAAAAAAAAA
>NW_020869419.1:616805-621805 GCF_003789085.1 Penaeus vannamei | reverse complement strand
ATTATAGGATTTCTATTATATTTTTTTGAAAGAACCAGAATTCCATCATGAAGCGTAACATGAAGAGGCTAAATACTTGTCTATGAAGAGGGTTAAATACTTATCTTTTAAGATTTATTTTGATCTCTTAGAGTGGCAAGAAGAGAAAGCTATAGGTGATGTTTCAAAATAATGTCAAAATTGGGGAAGAAAATCATGGAGCTACAAGCAGGCCCTATTTTCCGACAATCTTTTACTTTAATATATACTTTTCGATAAATTCTTAAGTATATGTGACGCCTTGGTAAACCCATACGGCTGGAATTTCAGTTTGAAATATATTGCTAACGAGAGAACCCGAATAGAGTTACGGCTTTCACTAGGTGTTAAGGGCGAGGTAGTTAACTGAAGGTGATGGGGACAGGAAAGGAGGTAACTGTAGGTGAAAAAGAGGGGGGACAGGGAGGGAGGTAGTTAACTGTAGGTGAAAGAAAGGAAGATTGGGGGGGGGCAGGAAGGGAGGTAGGTAACTGTAGGTGAAGGAAAGGAGGAAAGGAAGAGGGGGAACAGGAAGGGAGGGAGGTAACTGTAGATGAAAAGAAAGGAAGATAAAGGGAAGGAAGAGGGGGACAGGAAGGGAGGTAGTTGACTGTTGGTGAAAGAAAGGAAGTGTGGGGGGAGGGGGATGGCAGAAAAGGAGGTAGTTAACTGTAGGTGAAAGAAAGGAAGATGGAGGGACAGGAAGGGAGGTAGGTAACTGTAGGTGAAAGAAAGGAAGATAAAGGAAGGAAGATGGGGGGCAGAAAAGGAGGTAGTTAACTGTAGGTGAAAGAAAGGAAGATGGGGGACAGGAAGGGAGGGAGGTAGATAACTGTAGGTGAAAGAAAGGAAGATAAAGAAAGGAAGAGGGGGGGGGGGCAGAAAAGGAGGTAGGTAACTGTAGGTGAAAGAAAGGAAGATGGGGGGACAGAAAAGGAGGTAGTTAACTGTAGGTGAAAGAAAGAAGATGGAGGGACAGGAAGGGAGGTAGATAACTGTAGGTGAAAGAAAGGAAGATGGGGGGACAGGAAGGGAGGGAGGTAACTGTAGGTGAAAGAAAAGAAGATAAAGGAAGGAAGATAAAGAAAGGAAGTTGGGGGGACAGAAAAGGAGGTAGTTAACTGTAAGTGAAAAAAGGAAGATGGAGGGACAGGAATTCATAAAATTAGAATAGAAAATGGGAGAAGAATCAAGTAAGTAAGTGCATGTATAGTATATGATCTTGTTATTTTGAATCTTTTAAAGGAGACACGTGTGATTATAGTGTTTGATATTCTTAATGAACTGTATATATCAGGATTGATTAATATCATCACCAAAATATCAGTAATGGTAATATTTGGGAAAGTATGTCTTTTCGATCTCCCAAGATAATAGCCAAGAATATCCAGCCCATCCCATATTGTAAACAACGAGAAAGAACACAAATAAGATTTCCAGTGACATTCCCATCCAGTGACACATTCCCATCCAGTGACACATTCCATCCAGTGACACATTCCATCCAGTGACACATTCCCAGGAAGCACAAAATTCCAAAAATTTTGAAAATAGACGTGAATTTCCAACCTTTTCCTCACTCCACATAACACTCCACTTACTTACTTAGACACTCGAGACGTGAGAGAAATGAGCATCCACACACAAGTAACAAAAAGGAGTGCGCGGAAGGTAAAAAAAAAAAAAAAAAAAAAAAAAAAAAAAAAAAAAAAAAAATCTTAAACTTTAATAATCTTAAACTGAATTCATAGTAATTTAAGATTTCCAAGAACGTCCTAGGTCAGAGCCTCCTAATTCGCATTTCGTAGAAGGGACAACAGAGAGAAAGAGAACTAGGAGAGAAAGAGAGGGAAGACTAACAAATACCAACGAGTGAAAAGGGAGAAAGAGAAAATAGAGAAGAGTGCGTGGAAAAATCGTGCGACGGGGATAATCTACTGCCTGTACTGAGTCAGTTGAAGATCTAATTTTTTTTTAAAGATCTCCACCAGTTGGAACCCCTTTAATCCGATCGAGCTGGAGTTGGTAAGAGGAGAGGAGAAGGGGGGGGGGGTGGGGGGGTGATACCAAGCAGAGACCAAGGGGGGTGATGGGGGGAGGGGGGATACCAAGCAGAGACCAAAGGGGGATGGGGTGGGGGGTGATACCAAGCAGAGACCAAGGGGGTGATGGGTGGGGGGATACCAAGCAGAGACCAAGGGGGGTGATACCAAGCAGAGACCAAGGGGGGTGAACCAAGCAGAGACCAAGGGGTGATGGGGGGAGGGGTGATACAAGCAGAGACCAAAGGGGGTGGGTGGGGGGTGATACCAAGCAAGAGACCTAGGGGAATCTTGTGGGGAAGAAAACTCTTCCAAGGTATAAGGATATTCACATAGGGGTCGAAATCCCAAGACGAAGTGGCATTTAAACCGTATTCATGTTGACAAAATAGAAAGGTATGAATGACCTTGAATTGTGAAGATATTCATTCTCATTCATACCGGTTTCGAAATATTGTGAAGATATTCATTCTCTTTCATACCGGTTTCGAATATATCTTCGTCAAAGATATTCGAAGATATATTCGAAACCAGCCAATGCACCTCTTGTATATATCTTTTAAGCAAGATATTCATTCTCATTCATACCCTTTTAAAAGTGGCCTTTGTAGCTCTAGATTTATACGGCCGGTTTGTAAAAATTGTGGGAGGCCAAACCAATTAACATTCAAATCTACGAACATGTATATACACAACAGTAAATGCATATCTGGGTATCTAACACATGGATATGTTTATTTTTCTATCTATCCAATAGATATGCATGTCTAGACTGATAGATACGCATTTATTTTCGTATATATGCATGTCCGTAAAATTGATAATCATTAGATCCGCCTCGTACAATTTTAATAAATAGATAGATTATGGCTTAGTGTAGTTGGGAGTCTTCCTTCACCCGTTTTTTCTTTTCTTCCTTTCTTTCTTTTACTGCTGGGATATATACGACAGCCATGGGTATTCAGTATAACTATGGATCTTTGGAATCAGTTCATTATGGTACACTACGACTCTCGTTGTAGTTGGGGCCATGAACAACCTACACTCATGACAGCAATTAACGAGGGAGGCAGAGGCATGAAAGAGGAAAGCCCAATGTTCAAGGAAAAGGTCATGTGAGGTCATAAGGTGTGCTAATTGACCTTATAAATTGACCTAATTGACCTTTTCCTTTGTAGCTGAGCACTTGTGGAGCCAACTATATGTAAACACACTTAACAAAACAAAACTCCACTGAAAATTATACGTTCCAGGCGGTAGTTGGTTGAAGCCTCACATTATGCTGTTCAAAATCATGTAATTCTGTAGACATGAAATATTAATTCATGGAACAGATTATTACTTAGGTCGCCGACAGCTAAATTACTCAGCGTGACCTTAGCTAATTTTCTTGCAATAACTGTAATTGCCTTAGTGTAAGAAATTAGCTTATTACATGGTGCACATGAGAAAATGGAATTATACTTGCCTAGAGAATGTTCCTCGTGAGCAGAAACATTATTATAGAAGATAACTTGATTTACATACATTAAACGCGTCTAAATCATGTTACGCAGAATAATTACCTCACTTTCTCACGCCCACATCGCTTTTCTCTTCCACTAACTCTTCGTGTTCTCTTTTCACGTGTTTCTCGGCCAAAAAGTGGCTCGACTCCACCTCTTAGGAATTTTCATAATAACTTTCATCGTTCATAAACTAACAAGTTCATTCCGGATGCCTTTCCTCTTAAGGTTATTGCTAATTCCTAACAACACTTTGCTTTCCACAACGGGGTTATCCATTTACAAATATTAACTCTTTCTTTCGTCGTTATTTAGATAAATCAAAATATAAAAAAGAACCTTTCTTTCAGTAAAAAATTGGAAAAAAAAGAAGAAAGAAAAAAGTGACAGTGAAAATAATATTCCCTTTTGTAACAAATCATAACTTTATCTACACAACAAGTATTCTATTTAAAGTTAATATATTTCCCCGACGATACTCCATTGTCAGCATTATGATTTTTTTGTCCTGATATCCATTAAGTGGTTAATGATTCATAACAGCAATACGGTAACTTTCACATCATTAATTCATAAACATTTATCCTGAATAACGAAAGATATAAACTGCTACGATCAATTTACATTCTCTTATTTAAATGCAGTGAAAGAAATATTACCATGAAATCATATTAGTATTTATACGTACTTGATTCATAAAGTTATGACATATTTCCTTGTGTGTGATTCGACAATTGATTCTCTTTTCTGTTATTTATCCATGTTCCCCCTTTTCTTGTTTTCTGCGTCTATGAAATGTGGACAAATTCGTTAATTTTCTTGTTTTCTGCACACACACACACACACACACACACACACACACACACACACACACACACACACACACACACACACACACACACACACACACACACACACACACACATATACATATATATATATATATATATATATATATATATATATATATATATATATATAT
Source organism: Penaeus vannamei (assembly GCF_003789085.1). Lineage (NCBI taxonomy): Eukaryota > Metazoa > Arthropoda > Malacostraca > Decapoda > Penaeidae > Penaeus > Penaeus vannamei. The sequence goes on along the minus strand of NW_020869419.1, from coordinate 617,258 downwards.
ATATAGTATATATATATATATATATATATATATATATATATATATATATATATATATATATATATATATATATTATATATATATATATATATATATATATATTACCATGTAGAGTGGAAATACAAATTACTTAAGCTAATATCTATAAAGACTTAATTTACTCCTAAATAGACAGGCATTCAAACGCAGAAAAAACTATTAAACATTTGTACATAGATAGACTTTGTAGTGATTTGAATGAATATGAATACTCGTTCACAAAACTCTTTATGTTCCGGGAATTGCTTTTCGAACGCTGCTCTGCGTGTGGGACATACACATATATATATACATAATATTATATTATATATATATATATATATATTATATATATATATATATATATATATAATATATATAATATATAATATATATTATATATGCATATATATATATATATATATATATATATTT
>NW_020869419.1:599069-609632 GCF_003789085.1 Penaeus vannamei | reverse complement strand
GAGAGAGAGGGAGTAGATCGAGGCGAGACGAGGAGAGAGAGAGGAAGACCCGACGAGAGATGAGACAGAGAGAGGGTGAGAGAGAGGAGATGAGAGAGAGAGAGAGAGATCCGACGAGGAGACGAGTGAGGGGAGGAGAGCTATGTCGAGATACCGAGATGAGAGGACCTTAAAGAGAGACGACGAGATGAACGGACCGAGAGAGAGAGAGGATGAGAGGGAGAGTAGGCAGGGACTGGGGGGCGGGATGGGACGACGAGGAACGGAGGAGGAGAGGGAGGGAGGGGAGGGAGGAAAGAGGAGGAAAGAGAAAAAGACAGAAAGAAGATCAGCCAAAGACAGAGGGGAAAGAAAGCCACTCCTTCGAGGTAACAGCCTCATATGAGCTCATACGCGTCCTTCTCATCGTCTTTTGATAATTGCTGCTTTCTCTTCGACATCCTGTTTACTTCTGCAACGAAGTGCACCAATCTGGGCGATGTTCTAACACTTCTAACGAACCGAGAGCGGAAAGACAGAGCGCGGGAACAACGCGTATGATATGAGAGAAAGTTAACAAAGCTGTTGCCTGGAAATTTCAAACCACTGCCCAGATTCTTGTTTTACATATATGTGATTCAGTTCTTTTTGTTTAAACACATAGGATATACCTACGAATGGCACAAGCAATAGACACATGTGTGCAGTGGGCAGAAGGGAGGGTGGAGGGAAGAGAATGGGAAGAGGACTAGAAGAAATGCGGAGAACAAAAGGAAGGGCCATAAAGAAGAAAAGAGGAGAAGAGCGGAGGAGGCAAAAGGAGAGGAGAGAGAGAGCAGGAGAGAGAGAGAGAGAGAGATCGAGTAATAGTGAAGAGAGACAGAGAGAGAGAGAGAAGAGCGGGAGAGACGATGAGAGAGAGAGAGAAGAGAGAGATGGAGGAGACGAGAGAGGAGAGAGAGAGAGGACGAGAGAGAGGACGAGAGAGAGGAGAGCAGAGAGAGGAGAGAGAAGGAGAGAGAGCAGAGAGAGAGAGAGAGAGAGAGAGAGAGAGAGAGAGAGAGAGAGAGAGAAGAGAGAGAGAGAGAGAGAGAGAGAGAGAGAGGAGAGGGGGGTGGGGGGGGGGGCATGCTGAATGCATTCCCCGGATCGCGTCAAAGGAATCCCTCTTATCACACCGAGCGGAGATCTCCTCAGAGATCCCCGGACAAGGGCCAAACGGGGAGGAAAACACCACGGCACAAAACTTCGCCCAAAGAAAAACAGAAGCAGGGAAGAAGGAGGAGAAAGGAAATAAAAAAGGTTAATGAAGGTCTGGCAAGAGTAGGAGATAGAGTGGCGTGTCGTGAGCATAAAATGGGATAAGTTTATCAGGGGAGCGATGGACCTCGGCCCCTTCCTCCCGCCGCTACGGCCACCACGCCCTAATGGAGGCGGGGAAGGTGATGGAGGGGAGGGGGCGAAAGGAGAGGGTGGGGACGGAGGGGGAGAGAGGGAGAAGGTAAGAAAGGGAAGGGGGAAGTGGGGAAAGGAAGAAAGGGAAGGGGTGAGGGGGGGGTGGAAGAAAGGGAAGAAAGGAAGGGAGAGAGAGGAGAGGGCAAGAAAGGGAAGGGGGAGACGGAGGAGGACGAAAGGGACACGAGAAAGGGGAAGAAGGCAAGAAAGGGAAAGTGGAGAAAAGGGGAAGACAAGAAAGGGAAAGGAAAAGGGTAGGGAAGATGGCAAGAAAGGGAAAGGCGTGAGGGGGAAGGCAAGAAATGGAAACGAAGACACGGGGAGGAATGCAAGATACGAAAAGGAAGAGGGGGGAAGGCTAGAAATGGAAGGGGAAGAGAAGAGAGAGAAACGGGAAAGAGAGAAAGACAAGAAAGGAAAAGGAAGAGAGGGGGAAAGACAAGAAACGGAGAGGAAGAGAAAGGGGAAAGACAATAACGCGAAAGCACGAGAGGGGGAAAGACAAGAAAGCGAAAGAAAGAGAAGGGGGAAGGCAAGAAAGGTCGTTTGGCGATCCAGAGCTTTGTGATAAGGGCGCGACTGACCAGCGTTGTCTCCAGAATGAGCTCGCCGACCATTCCACGCCATCCCCCTTACTTGATAATTTACCAGCGACCATACCACTACGATATGCCCTCCATCCATGCCCTAACTAGCCGCAAAATGTTAATCAAATGGAGTCTGCAAACGAGAATTACTAAAAAACAAACAAAACAATAAATAAAAGAAATCACCCACATCCCCCCAAAAACATGTCTCGAACACGAAAACGTAAACGCAGAACCGACACAAAGTCTCCCCATCCGGCTCTTTGTCTATACCCAAGGCAATAATTATATCAAACTAATTAATGGACTAATTATCCAGAACACCCAACATCGCCGAGGGAAATTTCTCAAAGATTTTTTTTTTTACGTTAATGCACCCGCCCGGCCGAGCTAAGTGGAAGGGCTCGCGGGCTAGGCGCGTCGAGGAGAAATGAGTCTAGGGACGAAGGCTCTCGGGAGGTGCATGCCAAGTGTTCTTCACAAAGTGGTAGGGTAACAATTAGTGGCAGAAGGCGGCTTAGAATAATTGGAAATCTGGATAATGACACTAATAATAATAGTGCTGGGGTTGTAAATTGAAAGGATATGAATGAAATGAGCAACAGCCAGCGAAATAAATCTCAGGAAACATGACAAAAACAAATAAATAAACATAAAATACACGCACGCACACACACACACACACATACACACACACACACACACGCACACCACTAATGAAGACCGGCCTAAAAGAAAGCCAAAAAACACGCACAGGAAGTTTATGTATATAAAAAATCCACCAAAGAATAGCTCGAATTTCCATGTTCGTGTCTCACTTTGTTTCACGCTTCCTCCGCCACTTAAGAAACTGTGTGCACATACTTCACAAAGTGTTTGAACTCAGCCATAACCACGGCGGTTTTCCTTTTTTTTCATTCTTTTACCCTTCGGACGACCCGAAAGCGCGTGACGGTCGTGGACTCGGGGGGTAAGGGGGGGGGGTGGTGGGGAGTGAGGGTGAGGGGGGGATCAATGAAGAGAGCGCCTGCACGACTAGTCTGACCCGGCACGACACTGCTCGCTCCGTGGTCGCCGTGTCGCTGAAGGTCGCCGAGTCTCTTTGGTCGAGGGATAAAATCTATTTTGGTTCCGGGGCAATTTACCTTTTTTTCCCTCCTGATAGAAAAAGCAGTGTCATTTGTTTATGGAATTATAAATGCGCGATACAGGCGTTAAATTCTAGCCTTGGATATCCCCAAACCAGCACGTTTCCTGTGAGTAACCTCCGCTCTGCCGTGTCAAGTAAACCTTCGCCGGAAGACAACGCGTAATTATGTCCTACCGGCCCCTCCCCAAAGCCCTCCCTTTCCCCTTTCCCCCATTCCCTCCCCTGGCCCCACCCCCATTCCATAACCTTCACTTTCTTTGGCCCCTCTTTTCCATCCCCTTCCCCTCCCCTTTTCACTTTCTTTGCCCCCCTCTTTTCCATTCCCTTCCCCCCCTCTTCTATTCCATCTCCTTCCCCTTCTTCTATTCCCTCCCTTTGCCCACTCCACTATCCACTCCTTCCTCAGCCCCTCCCCCATTCCATCCCCTTCCAATCCCCAATTCACTTTTTTTGCCCCCCTTCTTTCCTATCCCCTTCCCCCTCTCCTATCCCATTCCCTTCCCTTCTTCTATTCCCTCCCTATGCCCACTCCACTATCCACCCCTTCCCAACTCTTCCATCCCCTTCCTCAGCCCCCACCCCCATTCCATTCCCTTCCCCTCCCCTATTCTTGCCCATCCCCTCTTTCATCCCCATCCCTCTCCTATTCCATCTATCTCCCCTTCTCCTATTCCCTCTCCTTGCCCACTCCACTATTCACCCCTTTCCCCCTCTTCCCTCCCCTCTCTTAGCCCCCTCCCCCATTCCATCCCCTTCCCTCCCCTATTCCCTCCCTCTGCTCCATCCCCAATTCCATTCCCTCCCTCTGCCCTCCTCCCTTAATCCCTCCCGCACCTCCTTCCCCTTCCCTTCAACAAAAAATTCTTCGACGCGCCACGAAAATCTCAACTCTTCTCCGTGCTTGAACCCAACGCCCGCTTCCCACAAACGCCGTCCAAGGCAACCGAAGCACACGGTAAGAACACCATCAAAGCATGTGTCTACGAAACCACATAACAGAAGATGACGAAGAAGAAGAAGAGGAAAAGAACGAGAAGAATGAAGAGAAGGTGAAGAAGAATAAGAAGAAAAGCAACAGAACGAGAAGAATGAAGAGGAGAAGAAGGAAAAGCAAAAAAAAGAAGAAAAGCAAAAGAAGAAGAAAAAAAAAGAAAAAAAGAAAAAGAAAAAGAAAAAGAAAAATCAAGATTAGATGAAGAAGAAGAAAAAAAAACAATCCCCCCCCCCCTCTCTTCACAACCCAACCCCCCTCGATTGAAAAGCCTCCATCAATGCCTCCCTCCTCCACCTGCTCCCTCAAGGACGAGGGCGGCGCGGCGTCTCCTCACTCAATTAGCCACAGCCTATCTCCAGCGTCCACCCTCATCCCGGCGACATTAGGTCCCCCTTTACGCACATACAAGCCCATTCGAGAGCCAACATCAATCACAGACTGCTGCAGGTGGCGAGCGTTGTATTTAAACCTCGCGGCACGCCGTTGATGGAACAAATGGGAGAGGCACCGCTTATGGTGAGAGAGAGGAAGAGACGGGTACGTAGGAGGGCGGGGAAGTAAGGGAAATAACGGAAAAAGCCAGTGAGGGAATAATGGAGGCGATAGGCATAGGAAAAGGAGTGATAAAAGAATGTTAGAGAAAGAGAGAGAGGGAGGAATAGATGGGGGAGAGGAGAAGAGCGAGGAGCGAGGAGAGGCCGAGGAGATGACGAGGCAAGAGAGGGAATGAAGGAGCGAAAGGAGAGAGAGAGACGAGGCATTTTGAGGCAGGAGAGTTATAGAGACACGAGAGAGAGTAAGAGAGCATGCAGGAGGAGGCGAAAGAGCGAGAGAGGAGACTATGAAGAGGAGAGGAGTGAGATACAGAGAGATGAGAACGAGAGAGAGATGAGAGATGAGGAAGAAGGACGACGAAAATTACAGAATGTGCGACAGGGAATAGTGAAGGAAGAGAGGGAGATGGGACGTGAAGAGAGCCGTAGAACGCGGACGAGTAATAGAAGAGAAGAGATACAAAAGCAAGGCGTCAGAGAGCGTGAATGTAGGATAAGAGAAAGTCCATGAGATCGACGACGACAAGCCTAGGCTACGAGGAAAGGATGATTATTGTGAATTCGTTAAGAGGATGAGATGCTATGTCGAAAGAGAATCGACTGGTACGGTGACTCAGAGAATGAGATCATAGATAGGAGACGAGAACTCATGCGAACAGAGAAATTCAGTAGATAGCAGAGAGAGTGAGAAACTTAAGAGAGCAATGAAGAGAGATGTAGCGTTCTCGCAACTGAAGCAAAGACCGTAAGTCGTCAGTCATGTACAGCTGTACGGTTGTAGAGTGGATGGCAGGATTGACGTATCTTAGAAATGAGCACGAACTAGAGAGCGAGGAGGGGAGAAGAAGAAGAGAGAGAGAGATGAGAGAACAGATAGGCAGAGAAATGGATGTAAGAGGAAAAGATTGCGGAGGACTCTAGACGATTGCTGATCGAAGAGAAGACGATGTGATCTGGAGAGAAGATGAAACCTGAAGAAGAGCTGAAGATGAAAAAACTTAAGCGTATTGTTTGTTATACCTATTACGAAGTCTCTATTGATACATTTGGCTAGTGACTAGTTAAGTAGCGAACCGAGACCCCGAGGGTGTACATATATAAGTGGAGTGAGGCATTTATCATAACGTACCCTTACGTGGTTAGATGGGAATTGGAACAGAGAAGTGAGATACGAGGAGAAAGACCGATGATGCAGAGAGAGGGAAGAGAGAGAGAGAATTGATAGAGAAAAACAGACAATGAGAGAAAGAAAAATCCTGCCTTTCGTCCATTTATCCTAAAAGTTCAACGTAAGTTGGTCCTCCTTTCTATATCCGTTATCATCAATCTTTCGTAGTATCATTTATCTTTGTCTCACTTTACATCTTTTTGCGCCCTTCCTCCTGCCCTCTCTTCCTTAAGTGCGCGCCGCAATTCTCTGCTCCTTCCTCTTTCCCTCTCCCCCGCGCCCCGTCGCCCTCCTTTCCTACACGGCCGGCCTGTCCTGAACTCCCCTTCACTCTCTCGCAGCCAGGTGTTGTACTTTAAGATTGCAATGCCACCCCAAAACACGACGGCGAGAGGATGTTACTCTATCTTTGGAGAGAAGTGCTTAGTGGGCTGAATGTGATCGTGATATTCGTGCCATAACACTCGCACTTACATATTAAAATTTCCAAAATTATCATTTATTAATTATGGCTAAAACTAACTGTGTTATCTCAGATAAATCATGTCACTCTCCCTTCTAAATCCCGAACTTATATATATCATAAAATAAATTACTTAGATATATACATATATAATAATATATATAATATATATCTATTATAATATATATATATTCTTTCGAGTTACCGAGGCATACCTTGCCAAATAAATGTATGATGGGACGTATTCCAAGCAGCATTTTGTTTGGTGCCAAGACGTTATGAGAAAAATCAAACAAAACAAAATCAGAAGCAAGAAAACAACAAGAGTAGAAGCAAAACGAAGGACAACATTCTGAAATCTACTTGAAAACATATGGATAATCCTCTAAGATTCATTAGCAGAGTTGATGCTAAAAACTCGGAAGGGAACTTTTCCATTCATTCCTCCTTCCTTTTTCAATCGCCAAATCAAACACTTCGAAGGCGAAATCCGAAAAAATATTCAAAGGACTCCAAAGGACCGGCTCCTTGGATCCTGCAGTCCTGAAGGCTTGTTAAAAAAAGGACACTGGAGTTTATGCCTTCCATTTGGACTCGCGGCGAGATGCAACGGGCAATGCCGGCTGACACAAGATATTAACGGTGTTCTTCCTTAGCACGAGAATTAACACGGTGTTACGGTGTTAGTGATTCGCTCCCAGTCGGTTGGAAGGAGCAGGCAGTGCAGGATAATTGCGCGCAAAGAAAGTGAACCGTTTCGGGGGCATGATGGAGATAGGGCAGTAAAGCGAAGACCGGTCGAACTATTGAACACGATGGGGTAGGAGAAGGAGAGAGAGAGGGGCTGAGTGGGGGAGAGAGAGGGGGAGGAGGGAAGAAAGGGCTGGGAGGGTGATTATTGACAATGGAATGCGAGGTGAAGGGAGGAGAGAGGGGGAGGACCTGGAGAGAGGAGAGGAGTGGAGAGACAGTGAGGGAGTTGGAAGAGAAAACAATAAGATGGAGGGGAGCGAGGAACGACAGCGAGAGGTGGAGGAAGGACAGACAGAGGGGAGTAGTGGAGGAAGGAAGAGAGAAAGCAGGGGGGAGGAGAGGCAGATAGACAAGCGAGACGAGAGAGAGATTAGAAACAGACAGAGAAGTCGTGGTGATGGGAGAGTAGGTGATGGGAGGAAGAGAATATGAGAGAGGAGGGGAGGAAGGAGAGGGAGATGAAAGGAGTCTAGATCGTAAGAGAAGAAGAGAAATGGACGGTCGGAGCAGACAAATACGATATACTGCTTACATACGTGATAGTAATATGGACCGGCGAGCGGGAGGATAGGACAACTACGGGGAGGAAGGCGATGGGAGGGCAAGGAGGAGAGGAATGAGGATCAGAGGCTAAGTGGAGGAAGAGGATCCGAGGGAAAAGGGGAGAGAGGGGAGGAGGAATGTACGAGACTGGGGAAAGTAGGATATGGAAATAAGAAGAACGACCTGAAAAATGACGAGAAGACATGCAAATATTATTGACTCAATCATTCTTGTGATCACTTACACCTTCAGCGTCACGTGTATTCTATCGATCTAGACAAGGTCATCTTCGTTAGCGTAGTCACTTGACGCTGGTAAATACTTGTGCGTGAAATTAATATTTTTGTAACGCTTACATCTTACTCCTTATATACTGATTAAGCAAACGTTTTCTAAGCAGAAAAAGGATGGAGGATAACTCAGACTCTTTCTTATAACATTAATCACGATTAAAGAAAAAATTCATTTAAGCTAAGTTCAACCAGTCGCCTTTACATTTTTATGAGAGAGAGAGAGAGAGAGAGAGAGAGAGAGAGAGAGAGAGAGAGAGAGAGAGAGAGGAGAGAGAGAGAGAGAGAGAGAGAGAGAGAGAGAGAGAGAGAGAAATTATAACAATGCAAATAAAACTAATAATAGCAATACTAACAATAACAATAATGGTGATAACAACTAAAAAAACAACAATAATAATAATAATGATAATAATATACCAACCAAAAATATAATCAAGTAAGACTCCAATTCACGACCGAACACAGCTGATAACGAGCGCTAACTGCCGGCAGCGTAAAGGTGCATGTAAACAAATGTATTCTTAAGACAGCTTCGTCCGGAAATCCCCAAGACGCAATCAGCGGAAACATGTAATGGCCGTCTGATAAACGTGTTTTTCATTTTGTTTTTACATGAACCAGGTTTCCCGTTAATTGCTTCTCGTGTCGTCCGAGTCCTTCAACGAACAAAGCAATCTACCTAATCTATCTATCCATCAATTTAATAAACTTTGTGAATGAAATGCCCGCAAAAATGACGTGCGCGTTTGGCTGACTAACTCACCAGATGACCGCAGCTTTTAATAACAAAACCTCGGAAACCTCAGGGTACCTGGAAATCCTGCCAAATGTATGACGCCCTGTAACCAGCGGACGTTCAGCTTACAAGCGTGACGTAGCATGTAAATTTCCCATGTCCCACGTAGTACATGCACACCATCTATACAAATGGAAAATGCTTCTACATCGGTAGATTTCTCCGTTTGCTTGAGGCTAAGATTGTCTAGAAGGACATGTATACATTTGTGATATCGTAATCTTGTTTGCTGATCAAGACCAAGGACTAAGTACTCATATGTACCTTGGCCAAGACTGTGGCAAACAATTTCAGTGATATATAACGATTTCCGTATACTCCAAGAATACGATATATACTTCACTTCTTGAAACTTTCCTTTTCCCATTGCACATCCTCATATGCGTAATTTAAACAAATGGACTGATGATAATTTTCACGATCCAGATATTTTTCACTTCAAGAATTGCCTGAGCTAATTTTTTCATGAGCACTTACTTGTGCACTCAAATCTAATCCTGAATTAGATACTCCGGAACGTTGGTGACGGTACAACGACAGGCAGGATACTGACGTACCCGCTCCTAGAGTCTGGCCAAGGGTCTGCGGCGTCCTCATGTGGCCAAATGCTGACTACAGGGCTATTCGTTTCCTCTAGTGCGCCGTCACAAAGTCCTGCAGCAGGGTCACTTGTTGATTTGTACTTATCGTTATAGTGCCATTTAGGATTGTAATGAAGTATGTGTACATCCAACAAAATTTCCTTGCTTATAGATAAACAATGAAATATCGCATAAATAATGCGTAATGACCTCTGTAATGTGTGAAAAAATGGCTATACGTGGGTGCAGATCGATCGTACTGTAGCACACTTCATCTCTTCCGTCTTTCACCCACTCCATCAAAAGGACAAGAAAATCCTTAAGGAGTAACCGCGGCTCCACCTTCGTCATGTCTGCCAGTCCGCACAGAGCTCGGGGTCCGGTCTCTTTTTTCTCCGTGGCGTCTGGGCCGTGACTCGAGACACGGCCGTAAAACCGCGCGAGTCTCCGCCCGGGCGGTGTCGCGTGGACCCGAGGCACTAATTACGCAACCGTCGGCCTGGCGCGCGCCACGAGTCTCAAACACCGCCGCGCATCAGGAAGCACGCCTTCGAAACGAGGTCAACGGAAACCGAGAGCATCTTCCGAAACGGGGAAATTCCGAAGGAAACTACCGTGAGGCAAGCCAGAGCACAGGAATAGTCTAATCCCGCAACGCTGCAATCCCGAGGACTACCCAGAGTCGCGGTATTTGGTAAGACTGGTATGCAGTCAGTCGGTCACTCTACTCGCCGTACCGCAATGACAACCAACCTAACAAAAGCAGATAAAACCAGAAAACATCGACGTCAACCATACGCCACATACCAGCGAAGTATCGACTCTAGGCGAAAACCACGATCGACGCCACAACAGCAACCAATAACCTCCACTTGGTAAAACCGCATGCCACTGCCCCGGGACGTCGGCGCTTCAGAAAATCTTACGAGGAGGAGGTCATCTAATCATTAATGGTCACGCTCACTGCACACTTAACGTCCAGTGTGCAACTCAATATTATCGTTCTTACCAAGCGACTGTTGGTACATCCGTCATTTTTTATGTTTAAGGTCATTCAATGACTGAGCATCGATCCACTGCTTCTCATTACGCGGAACTAGAGTAAAAAGAAAAAAACAAAAAGGAGCATGTTTCACCTACTGTCGGATAATATATAATAAAAAAATATATAGTTGACTCTACATACACACTATGAGAAATGAGAACTCTTCCTAGCCGCCTTTCGCTGTCACTCACCCACGTAAGTG
>NW_020869419.1:574069-576569 GCF_003789085.1 Penaeus vannamei | reverse complement strand
GTCCCAGAATATTCCGCGGCAGCTCTGGCTTCTCCCACTCTCTCTTTCCGTGTCTACCATTCTCTACAAATGTAAACGTAAATGATGCCAAAATGCGATAAAACAACAAAGATAATACCGAAATCTACAACAAAAGACTTACCTAAGAGCACAACACTTTACCTTTAAAGTATTCTTGTACTGCATAACAGGATCACTTACCTATGGAAGACAGAGAAGACGAATTATATAATCAGACCACAAATAAAACCATTGCCTGCAGAGCTTATATCTCTTGCACTAGCATCACCTATGAGACTAATTGCATAATTGATCCGTCACGATGATAGATGTTTACGTGGTTGTGACGTACAATAGGCTACTAGTTGCTAGACATATATGACATCCATTAAATAAATGTTCTAAGTTATTTTAGTAAAATATCTATAATATCTCGATATCCTATTCCTGAATATGTACAAACGAGTGACAATTACATATCTCCGTTATCCTCCCTCTAAATATTACACTTGCTGATATAAAACAAAGGGAAAATAACTGTACAAGGAAAAAAGAACAGACTTCTTTAAACAGACTTCATGGGTTTATGCATCCCGAGTATAATCGAAGTCTTCGAAGACAGACCCGCATCAGCTCGATTAATGTGAGGATAATAAATAATCTCAAAGGATAATCAAGCTAAGTAAACCTTTAAAGGCCTCGTCGGGTTTCAATTGTTTTGCGCACTGCCAGCTGCACCGTAGTTTCATAAGCGTTATTACCAAAGGCATTTCTGAAGTATCACGCCCACTATGCAACTTGAACGCGGTACTCAGCTTATTAAGGCTCGGAGTTCAGGCGAAACAGGCTGTACTTACTCTTACCTTAAGTCGATGATAAATAACATCTCCGAAACACTCTACAGCGGCGGCCCAAAACATTTCCCGAGATTATCACGCTAGATTAAATCACTCTGCGACAGAGAAGAAAAATGTGTGGGCCGAGCAGGAATTGACTTTACCCCTTCCTTAGAGTCACGTAAAGTGCATAAGCATCATTTAAAGACACAGATATACACACAGAAAATTTAATCTGCTTACTGGGTTTAAATATTTCCGTCGAGCTTTATCGCGTTAAAAACAAATCCAAAGTATTTTTTCCCTTTCATAAATAACAACCAAGCAACGCCTTTGCAACACAACCCCCTGCCTCACCATCAACACCAATATTCATAATCTGATCTTACTAACCATCTCCATTTCCCCCTTCTCGTTCTTGCGAAGAAAGAGAAGAAGTAGCAGAAGAAAGAGAAAACGAAGAAGATGGAGAAGATAAAGGAGAAGATGAAGAACACGTATTCGAAGAAGGGAGAAGAAGAAAAGAAGATGCAGACAAAGAAAACAAAGAAAAAAAGAGACGATAACCTTTATGGCAGAAGCATTTCTCAGCTCAAGACCTCCTCCACTCATTCCTTTAAATATATAAGGAAGACCTACTTTACTGGGGTGAGACGTTACGACCAGGTGGCGGGGACGCCGCTGCGGATAACAGGGGGGGGGGGGGGGGCGCTTCAAGTCTTCGCGAAATAAAGGAACGGAGAAAGGGAAGAGAGAAATAAGAAAAGAGAGAAGTAAAAAGGACAGAATGAACGCGGGAAAGGGAGGTGGAAGATGAGGAGGAATACAGAGAGAGTGAGAGAAAGAGAGAGCGAGAGAAAGAGAGAGTGAGAGAAAGAGAGAGTGAGAGAAAGAGAGTGAGAGAAAAGTGAGAGAAGAGAGAGTGAGAGAGAGAGAGAGAGAGAGAGAGAGAGAGAGAGAGAGAGAGAGAGAGAGAGAGAGAGAGAGAGAGAGAGAGAGAGAGAGAGAGAGAGAGAGAGAGAGGGAGAGAGAGAGGGGGGGGGGGGGAGAAAGGAGAAAAAAAAAAAAGAAATAGAACAACAGAAGAGAACAGAGACAGAAAGCGAAAAGAAAACCAATTATCCAATATTAACTAGCAGAAAAAGAACCCACACACCCCACGGCCTTTCTCCCTCCCCTCCCCCTTCCCTCCTTGAGCTCTCCCCTCTCCCTTCCTTTCCAGCGGCTTTCGGGGCGGCTTCCTAAAATATGTGTTGCAGGATGATGGGGGCGGGGGAGGGGAAGCTGGGGGAAGAGAGGAGAGGAGGATGGGGGATGAGAGGATAGGAGGAAGGGGGGAAAAGAGGAGAGAAGAATGGGGAGGATGGAGAGGAGGAAGGGGGGAAGAGAGGATAGGAGGAAGGGGGAAAGGGAGAGAGGAGGATGGACGGGGGAGAGGAAGATGGAAGAAGGGGGAGGAGGATGGGAGAAGGGGGAAAGAGGATAAGGGATGGGAGATGGGCGAACGGGGGAGGGGAAAGAGGCAGATAGGGGTAGGGGAAGGGGAGAGGAGGGTGGGTAAGGGCGAAAGAGAAGGATGAGGGAGAGGAGGGAAGAGAAGGATTGGGGAGAGGAAGAGGAGGATCGGGGAATGGAAGAGCAGGATGGGGAAGGGCCAGAGAGAG
>NW_020869419.1:549069-559069 GCF_003789085.1 Penaeus vannamei | reverse complement strand
CGGGAGTTGCGCATGATCCTCGGAAGCTCCTGCTGAATGAAGCTGTGTCGCGGAAAGCAGTCCCTGGCGTGTAGGCGTAGTGGGTACCGACTTGCGTGATGGGAAGGAGGGGGAGGGGAGATGGAAGAGGAGGAGATGGAAGAGGAGGAGGAGGGATGGAAGAGGAGGAGGATGGAGGAGGAGATAGAGGAGAAGGAGATGGAGGAGGATGGAGGAGGAGTAGGAGGAGGAGGGAGGAGAATGGAGGAGGAGGAGAGGAGGAGGAGGGAGAGGAGGAGGAGAGAGAGGAGGAGGAGGATGGAGGAGGAGGGGAGGAGGGAGGAGGATGGAGGAGGAGGAGGAGGTGGATGGAGGAGGAGGAGGAGGAGGAGGGAGGAGGAGGAGGAGGAGTTGGAGGGAGGAGGAGGAGGAGGAGGAGGAGGAGGAGGAGGAGGAGGAGGAGGAGGATGGAGGAGGAGGAGGAGGAGGAGGAGGAGGAGGAGGAGGAGGAGGAGGAAGGAGGAGGAGGAGGATGGAGGAGGAGGAGGAGGAGGAGGAGGAGGAGGAGGAGGAGGAGGAGGAGGAGGAGAGAAGGAGGAGGAGGAGAGGAGGAGAAGGAGAAGAACGAAGAGGAGGATGAAGAAGACTACGAGGTGGGAGAACAAGAGGCAAACGACGAGATGGGAGGGGGAGAAAGGCGGAGACGAGCAGCGGGAATAACAGGAAGAGGAGAATAAGGATGAAAAGGAGGGTGAAGTCGAAGAAGAGGATTAACAGGAGAAAGAAAAAAAGAGGTCAGGAAGAGGAAGACGAAGAAGAAAAAAAACGAAGCGCGGACGAAGGAAGAGACGCGTCTGGATTCATTTCTGATCCGTGACCTTTCAGCTGCGTGACATGTAGAAGTCCTGTTAGCCTTCCCCCTCGCTTCCCTCCGTCTTTCTCGGCGAGGCAGCGAATACTTTGTTGCCATCGCACTTAAACTTGCAAGACATCCTATTGTCTTGTCGCAAGAATGGCATTTTCTATTGTAGTACTTGCATATATCATACGGGCATTTCGCATACACCATTTGCCTCACACAGGATAAATACAAGGGGGTATGATGAATCTACACGAGAAGTTTCTACGCATAAAAAATGTTTATAGCTTGCAGTAAACTAGCATGACGAGACGATTTAGACGTCAATATCTCCAAGTCATTCGATGGATTTAAAAGGTGGATTCCAAACACTTATAAAGGATCTTATGATACTGTTTACATATCGGCTAAAGATTCTCGACGTATCACAGGAAGTTCCTTTCATGGACTAATTAGCTTAGCAACAACCACAGCCAGGTATGAACCAAGCGTCAAAGAGGCATGACAAAGAGGGTGCTGTGATGTATCTGTCTCAACTGTAATCAAGGCTTCACATAATCCCAACGTTTAGTTTCAAAACGAATGTGCAATATCTTACAGCAGAAAGGTCTTGGGTAAGGATATTAAACAGACATATACGTAGCAGAAGAAGGGTAAAACGGTATTTGGAAACGATGAGTTGTTTTTATATGTAACATGAAACTCAAACATGGAGTTCAGTCAGGGGTTATGGTACCGGTATTCTTATGCTGACAAGTACCATCAAGTGTTTGTAATCCTTAAAATCTGAAAAGTTCTGCACGCGTCATGGAATATTTTTGAGCAACTGTTATCCATTCCATAAAACAGCGACGTAGCCTCCCAGTATAAGCATATGGTGAATAAAGAATCCTGTGTTAGCCACTTTAATCAATGGTGCGATTCCTTCATTGCAAGAACATGAAAATGATAGGTTTTGCATGGGGAGAACGTGCACACGCCCCTCTTTAGTGATTAATCATTTTCACAGGCGACGATCACGCATTATCTTCACTTATTGTGTATTCATCGACAGTGCTTTCTGGCACGAACTGTCTCCATGAAAGTCAGTTAAATAGATCTTATCACAAATGTAGACAATGAACAATTTCAAATGGCATGCGAACTGAACTGATGTATTATGACGTTATTTCTTCATCAAATTTACATAATTTTGATAGAGATCAAACACCAAAATGCGTTAATGACATCTCTTGCATTGTCAAGCAGTTCAATCTCAGTCAAACCTTTAGAACAAGCGTAAGTCATATACTTTTTATCCGTCAACCGGTCACGTGCAAAGTCCACGGGACCAATTAATCACACGGGAAAATGAGTGGCTGCTAAAACCTGATTATGGTTCGATCGGGACATGAATGAACACGGCAACTTGGGCTCCGCATCAAGCCAACTTGGAATACCGCAACTTCAGCTCGTCGGCGCAGCGTTGGCAGGAACTTCGCGTGGGGGCACTGGCCTGGCCTGGGATGACCTCTCATGTTCAAAGACAGTAAGCGATTTACTTGGTTGCTGACAGCGCTTTTCGCCAATTTATCTTTTCTCTTCATCTAATAATGCTTTCTGTCTCTCTTCCTTGATACTCCATCCGTGCGCTCAAGTGTCCTCAAGAGAATATTCCGAAAAATGGTAGTAAAAACATACACTGTGCGGTGTGACGTCATGACCTTGAGGGCGACACATGTTCCACCCTCCTCTATTCTGAGAAATGAAGCAACCTTAACACAAATTCCAGTCAGCCACGAGACCGTATTCATTTGTTAATCTATCCCTCGGTTTAACAGCCCCCCCGCCCCCCTTTCACCCGCAAATGTTACGAAGACGGCCTGCTACTCGGCATTTTCTCGGTCAACATGGCATTCGAAAGTGATAGTATCGCCCTGACACTGACATTTCCTCATGACAGACGTGCATGGGGGCAAGGGAAGGGGAAGGAGGGTCGAAAAAAAAATCTGTACAGAATAGGGAACTATCCATACCTTGCGGCAATCTGAGAGAGTTGTCACGTGTCATTCTGAGATTGCACTTGCTACTATCACCACGGCCTTTGTACGCCGTAGGCTCGCTAGACACGCAATATCCCACGGTAACGAAGGTATGCGGCGACCCGTTCCAAAGCTGTCAATCTAAATAGAGTATAAACGTTCCGCGATGTATACGAAAGACGCGAATGAACCCAAATCGACTTATGAAATGCCCACGACATCGCTAAAAATAACACTATCTACGTCCAGAATCCTGATGGAAATACGTTGCATCAGGCTAAAAAATACTTAATGGGCTCTACGTAAAAATCTAGCCCACAGCTCACAGACAGTAAGTATAGTAAGACGAGTTTTGAACAGCACGCAAGCGAGCACAGGACACCAAGACCGTAAGACACCCAGAGTTCTCGTAAATCGTAAGGCAATAGAGCAGCGAGGGGGCCAGGTGAGGGGGTTGGGAGCAGCGAGCGGCGGAGTGGGAGGGGAGAAAGGACGACCCTAACGGACGTAGAACACACCTGTACCCCGATACCTCCCCGTCCCTCGGCAACGACCGTCAGGAACAAGGCGAGACTGACACAATCGAGCCCAAAACAGGGAGTATTTTTTATTTTCATTTATTTTTTTCTTTTTACGTTGAAGGGGGCAGCAGCACTAACTTTGGGATTGTGACCTTGGTGTCATCCAGCCCCGAGAGCACTTCTGTCGTGTCCTAAATTCAGAGAGAAGGGAGGGCGAACTTCTTCATAAATAATTACCCCGTAATTGCGCCGTAAACAAATCTCGGAAAAAGACTTTAAAAAACTTACCCGAAAGTTACTGGAGCTTCCTCGGAGCTGTCTTAGGCGGTGCAGGGGTAAGATATAATCCAGACGCAGTTAAATACTATACTGTCATTTTCCACCGGGTTAAAACCACCTCAAGAATATCACGCTCAGTATACGAATTCACTCACGACCGGCCCTCAACTGATTCCGTGAGGGTCTCCCGTCTTCGCTCCGACCGGTTTAGACGACGCAAAGGAATCGGGAAAAAGGCAGCAATAGTCACAAAACTTATTCCACTTCTCGGGAGCGCGGAGCACACACAACCACCGCACGAGGAGGCTTGGCCAACACTAAGCCACGGACGGGAATGGCTCGGAGAGACCGCGGTACCGGTGTGCGAGCGTGCGTGTGCTGGGACCGGGATGGGAGACGGGCGGGGGAGGGAGGGGGAGAGACAGGAGGACCAGGTATTCTCCAACCTACCTGAACCCCCCTTCACCCCCTCCTCCTCCATCAGTTTTTCCACCCCTGCTCTCCAACCAGTCTTCATAACACTGCCGACGTCAGCTCAACTCGCTCTGATATCAACAACGTGATTTACAATCGTTTTCGATGCGATTAAACCGCCATTCCCTCCGCCCACAGTGGATGTCGTCAGGAGAAGCAGGTGGTCGCAGGTAATCACTGGCAGTCAGCACTGACAGTCCTAATACAAATATCCCCCGCCCGTCTGTTTCTACGCCCAGTGCCTGATCAATAAAAACATAATTTCAATTAAAATGACGCAAGTTTAAACATTCGGCCTGCACAGTGCTTGTTGCAGAAATGCTCAGTGCCCCAATTAACGCGTGCATTACGGTCGACCTGCAAACATGTATCCCGCACAACCACCACACGAATGGGCCCGCATTTCCGCAAAACTGTAATGTGCACTGGCTTTGCCTCCAACCTAAGCATGTGTAATTTCGGCAAATATACATTCAACAAACGCACGCACGACACACACACACACGCAAGCACGCACGCACACACACACACTCACACAGCTTACAAAAACAATTACATGCACGGACTCATGTAAAATCATACACATTTAGTCGTAAAAATACAAAAACAAATAAACAAATTTAAGGAATACATAACGAAATCACACTTTTCCTAACAAAAGACGTGTCGTCTCGATTTCTTTTCTGGTCTGACGGGAAAATTGCAAGCGATCTTTTTGGTGGGAGATACAATTTTGCCAGCGGACCCAAAACCCCTTTGGGAAGAAAGCTTACTCCGTCAAAACTGCCATTCGATGACAGAATACCCATTCCGTGTCTATATTGCCGCTTGGTCAAAGGAAATGAAATTCAGGGACTCAAAATCCTGAAACCGTTAACGGAACTGATATTCTGAAGTATTACATTTCATCAGAGAACACTTACTGCCTTGCGGGACAAGGTTTATAGACACGGAATCGTATTCGTCCGAGATTTGAACCTCGGCATGTACGGTTAAGCCATCAATCATATCAACTTCAAAAGTCCTAACTACGAAAACCACTGCCTCTAGAATTCAATCTAATTAAGGCTTCCCGCCAAACCAATTAGCGCGACCCACTCGATCACGTCCGCGTACAATAAGCTAATTCCGCCATTTCATGCCGGTCAATTTAGAACAATCAGGAGATAAAAACCGGAGTCTACACCAGGCTGGCTTCCGCAGGAGGATTCGGATCCCTTCCAGCGGCTCCGTTTCCGCCCGGCTGGAGACCGACGCCGCCGCGCCGAACTACCCGCACCGAGGAAATACACAATTTCATTTACTGATGGCCGGTCCCACAAAAGAGAGAGAAAAGAAACGGGCGACAGCATCCGCGACACATATTTCATCGTGGCTGGAAAATAATGGAACGACGGCGGGGGAATTATTCACTTCTTTCAAGAATGAATCGGCGAGCGGCGGGGAAGTTCGCGGAGTTTCGGGATAAATGATAAAGGCAAACGAATGCATTTTTGCCGAATCAATCAAACCCTCTGATGGGATTTAGATTCTCATTAAGAAGAAAACCCACGAGAGACAAACGTTGCCCGGGGTCGACTGGGCTTTCTCTGTGAACTACACAACGTGCGATACATTTTCATTCACAGACCTCGCTCCGACTCACTTGTGTGGAGGTATAAATAAGTGCAAATGTATGGATGACCATATGTGCAAAATGCGTAGGTATATCCGTTTGCGCGCGCGCCTGTGTAAGTATGTATATGTATATATACATATACATACATACATATAATATGTATATGTATACGTATATGTATATATATATGTATATATATATATATATATATATATATATATATATATATATATATATATATACCTTATACATGCATACTTTATACAAATAATTAACACCCATACAAATGTAGTCACAATGCTTATGCATCCAGTATACAGTATAGAATCGTATCTCCAAGCATGCCTGCCCTTAATAACTCATTTTGTACTAGAGCATAACAGAAAACCAGTTCATTCTCAAACTTCAGACAAACATGAGATAATCTATGATCACAAAGCAAATAACGCCACAATCTTTGCCTTTCAAAGTCGTTTCAATCTGCTTTACCAAGGTTTTTCGGTTCGAGAAACACGCACAACTCTTCATACGCCGACTTGAACCTCCAGCGACGTTAGTCCTGCTTCCTGCAAAAGTACGGACGAGCAACATAAATCAGGATCCTGCAGCGCTCAGCAATAACCCGTCCGCCGGTACCTTCACGCGCGGGTAAGCCTTCTGCAATCCCTCCCTGCTTTAGCCTTCACGCCGCCTGAATGATGGCCTTATCGATCGTCGGTCCAACGCACTACAGGCCCTGGTGCTCCATTGGAATCAACGCCGGAATGAAAATGCCCCGAACTAATAAACTAAAAAGCCGTGTTGCGTAGATTCTGTTCCGCGATCCACGAAGAGCGCTCTTCGTGCCGCGATGATGAATGGGACGCCTCCGTCTTGCGTCCTCGCTCGCCCCGTCGGGATGGGGGTCGTGTCCTGCTCTCTCTCTCTCTCTCTCTTCTGGTCTACTCATTCTCTCTCTCTCTTCCTCCCTTTATTTTTTTCTCTCTCTTTGTCTTCCTTTATTCTCTCTCTCTCTCTCTATCTCTTTATATTCTCTCTCTCTCTCTCCTTTATTTCTTTCTCTCTCTCTCCCTTTATTTTTTCTCTCTCTCTCTCTCTCCTCTCTCTCTCTCTCTCTCTCTCTCTCTCTCTCTCTCTCTTCTCTCTCTCTCTCTGGGTCGGAGTAACGTGATACTGGATGTTCAGAGCGTAAATATTCGCAGCGACAAAGTTACATGTTTGTGCAACTCCGTACGTTCCGAGGAAAAGGTCAACTGCTGTCTCTAAGAGCAGATCTGCATCTTCGATATATGACAACTTCTGTTCTGCAAGACATCAAACTGTCCATTTCATCCGCACAGCCGCTTTTAATCCGAAACCGATAATCCTTCTGCGCAAAAGTTTTAAGCGGATATCCTCAATACATATAAATAAATCAGCGTCTCATTACATCTCACGTAGCGCACAGTGAACCCTGGAGGGCTCGAATGGCTGCTGATCTATCTGTATCATTTGAGATTCCCACTTCCCTTGCCACCCAACGATATTATCTGGCTGCTCCAGATTCCACGAAAATTAGTTTCATTTGTCCTGACTCACGAACCTCACGTCTTGCCTCAGTGACTCTAAGCACAGACGCACATATGTTCACATACACATAAACACACTATCTTTGCCTGTCTGTATGTGTATCCCCCATCTCTCTCTCTCTCTGTCTGTCTGTCTGTCTGTCTGTCTGTCTGTCTGTCTCTCTCTCTCTTCATACGCAACTCTCTTCTATCTATCCTTGCCTCACAGCCCCCCCCCCTTTGTTTGCATATCCAAAATCCGGGCCTCTATACCAAGGTACAAAAGCCGTGCGTAGAAAAACACAGGCCTTAAATCTGTGCTCTTGGTATTAAACCTTGGAGCACCCGACTTGAAATAGATACCCAAGATCCCTGTACCTTCAGGGTAATCCTTCCACTTACAACGAACCTAATGTCTTTCCCGAGCCCTATTACAGCAGCCAGATTTGCCGCCCTAATTTCCCATCTCGGAAAGAAAAAAAAGTTGTTTTGTTTCTACTGGAAAAAAATACATGTAAACCATTTTACATCATACCATCGTGTAAAATAAAGTGTTAAATGATTCTTTAATGGGAACAGGCATGTATGCCCTCAACGCGGAAAATTTACAAACTATAAATATCATGCAAGTAATTTAACACCGGCCTTTCCAGTCTTAAGAGTTGAATGGCAGGGTCGTGCAGTTGGCGAAACACATACCCTCCCTTGAAGATCCATAAAAAATAACGTCTTTGCAAAAAAAAGAAAAGAAAAGAAAAAAAAAACGAAAAAAAGAAAGAGGGATAAAAAAGAAAAAGAAAAAGGAAAAAGAAAAAAAACATAACAGTAACCTCACTGAATACAAGTTACACGTACGAATTACACACGAAAAGAAAATGGACTGCTGTCTGCACTGGGGAACTTCGTTATGTCAGCGCAGGACTATTTCTTAACCTTGTTGCTGTTACTCGATAACCTGCACATCAAAAAATACCTTTTCTTTTTCTCAGTACTTCCCTTTCCCTTAAGTTTCCGGTCGTCGGGTAATTTTACAGGAAATTTACCAAGACAAAATATATAATGGGCAATCACAGCAGCGGGAGGACGTGATGACCATGCCATAAAAAGGATATTAATACGCTTAAAATACCGGAACGATGTAGTGTCACACTAAAATTCATATCCGCTAAGAAGGACTAAGAGGATAAGCAGAAAGGTGCAGTCCTCGTTAAAGGCAACAGAATATCAGCCAGATGCTTCGACATTTCTCTTCATTTTGTTTTACGTTTACTTCTCTTTATTGCTTTCTTTCGTTATTTCTTTTTTTTCTTTCTCTCACTCACTAAACAATAACTTAAATCTTCTCATTCTCTTAATCTTTCTCTTTTACTTTCTCTCTAAGAGGAATATACGAAAAAATATAATCAAAGAATTACACAATCAGTATAAAGATGACCCAAAAAGTATAAAACAAAAGTAGATTGTCAAATAGAATACAGTAAACTTATAGGTCTTAGGCGTCACTAAAAGTCCATGAAAAAAATGCACATAATGACAATGACAAAAAATAATGAAAATGAGGGCGATGATAGGCATTATTATCATGAAAACAATAACAAAAAAACATCAACAACAATGACAGCAATAAAAATAAGTAATAATAAAATAATATCATTATTAATAATAAAAATATAATTAATAATAATAACAATAACAATTAAATATATAATAATAATAACAATATAATGATAATAATAATAAACATAAACATATACATAATAATCATAATAATGAAATAATAATAATAATAATAATAATAACAACACAATAACAATAATAATGATAACAGCAACAAGAACAGTAACAATAATAATGATAACAGCAACAAGAACAGTAACAATAATACTAAACTGACAGCAGCAATGACTATAACAAAAACAATAAGAGCAGGCCCTTCCGAAAGAAAGGGACGGTAACACGGTCAACGCAACACCGAAAACATTCATCCCAGGAGAAGAACGCGTTTTCCATATTTCATCAGCGTGTCGTGTCGCCCTACTACCACTTCTTCTTTTTCTTCCTCCTCCTCTTTTATTCTTGGGTGTGTGTGTGTGGGGGTGGGGGGGGTGTTCCTCCACCATCTATTTCAGGGTCAATTTGAGGCGGCATAAAATTTCGATCCTGGGAATTTAATTTTTTTTCTTCTTCTTCAACAGGGAAGTTGGATATCTTCTCTGATCCCATCATAATAAATTCGTGCCTTCGCCAGATTGGGAATATAGTGAACAAATAAATAAATGATAATTGTTTCCGTCTGCAATAACGAGGTTGTCTTCATTCAGACTGACACATACACAACACAAACACATGCACGCAAACACACACACACTGACAAACAGTTCATATGTTTTCATAACAACAAAATTCGAAATGTATGACGATAGATCTTATCCAACACACGCTTATCATTCTACTTGTGAACAACGTTACCGCGAACCATGTTGGTGAATATCCATGTGGCAACATCGCATTTCAAACACTAAGAAGTGGTTGCTCTGCAATTTGCACACACGGAAGGGTCAACATTAAGCCCAAGTGATAAAAGCGAATGTCAACATAGCTGAACAGCGAGGATACATTATTTAGAAAAAAAGAGAAACAAGGAACTGTGAACACTGGCAGGCTAGTTCACATACAAATCTGTTCTAAATCTCGCTCAGAAA
>NW_020869419.1:539069-544069 GCF_003789085.1 Penaeus vannamei | reverse complement strand
TTCCCTCCTTTGGCCCTAGGCAGACTGGGGCCCTCATCACAACTGTATGTGAGTATATATTCCTCTGGAAACTCTCTCTCTTTCTCGTCCCCTCTCCTCTCTTTCTCGTCCCCTCTTCTCTCTTTCTCCCCCCTCTCCTATCTCTTTCTCGTTCCCTCCTCTTTCTCTTTCTCCCCCGCTCTCTCTCTTTCTCTGAGAGATGTAGGGAGGGAGAGGGAGAGGGAGGAGGGAGAGGGAGAGGGAGAGGGAGAGGGAGAGGGAGAGGGAGAGGGAGAGGAGAGGGGAGGGAGGGAGGGAGGGAGGAGGGAGGGAGGGGAGAGAGAGAGAGAAGAGAGAGAGAGAGAGAGAGAGAGAGAGAGAGAGAGAGAGGAGAGAGAGAGAAGAGAGAGAGAGAGAGATTGAGACAGGTAGGTAGAGAGACGGAAACACAAACAGAGAGAGAAACAGAATCCTAACAACACACGAACCCAAGAACAAAGCAACGCAACAATCAAGGAAATAAAGGCAGCCCCCCTACCCCCCACCCCAGCAACCTCCTCCGAGCTCATAACAACCAAACAAGGCCATTAAGCTGCGAGCCGTAATCTAGCGAAGGCGACAGACAGCACAATAACAGAGACCTTGCGCGTCTTGGCTAATCATATAACCTCTGTGGAGTGTGAGTGCGCGATTGCCTGTTCGGTTTTGAATGTGACACCTGGTTTATAGCTGTATTTACAAGGTGACAAAGTGGGGGGAGGGGGGGTTGAGTGACTGAGGGTGAAAAGATATCCGAGGAGTTACAATGTGTGCGACGATGATTACCCCCCCCTCTCTCTCTTTCTCTATCTCCTCCTCTCTCTTTCTCTATTCTCTCTCTATCTCTTTCTCTATCTCTCTCTCTTCTTTCTCTCTCTCTCTCTCTCTTTCTCGCCTCTCTTCTCTCTTTCTCTATCTCTCTCTCTCTCTTTCTCGATCTCCTCTCTCTCTCTCTCTCTCTCTCTATCTCTCCTCTCTCTCTCTCTCTCTTTCTCTATCTCCTCTCTCTCTCTCTTTCTCTATCTCCTCTCTCTCTCTCTTCTCTATCTCCTCTCTCTCTCTCTCTCTTTTCTCTATTCTCCCTCTCTCTCTCTATCATCATCATCTCCTTTCTCTCTCTCTCATCCATCTCCTTTCTCTCTCTCTCTTCTCTCCCTTTCTCTCTCTCTCTCTCATCCATCTCTCTTTCTCTTTCATCTATCTCTTTCTCTTTCTCTCGTCTATCTTTCTTTCTCTTTTTCATTCTTTCTCTCTCGCTCTCCTTTCCCCTCCCTCCATCTCTCCTCTCTCCTCCTTCATCTCTCCTCTCTCCTCCCTCATCTTTCCTCTCTCCCTCACTCCATCTTCTCTCTCTCCTCCCTCCATCTCTCCTCCTCCTCCATCCATCTCTCTTTCTCCTCCCTCATCTCTCCTCTCTCCCCCTCCTTTCCTTCTCTTCTCTCTCCTTCCATCTATCCCTCCCTCCCTCCTTCTTCCATCTTTCCTCTCTCCTCCCTCACCTTCCACATCTCTCTCTCCTCCTCTCTTTCGCCTCTCGCCTCTTTCTCTCTTTTATCTCCTCTCGCCTTCTTTCCTCCCTCTCTCTCTCTCTCTCCTCCTCTCTTTTTCCCCTCCTACCCTGCCTCGCATCCTCACCCCGCATACAAACTATGTGCTCAACATATATCCTGATCACACAAAACAGTTTTCTCACCTACGCGTGGCACTCGGTCCCCTGCCAGCCGAGATAGAATCAGTCAAAGGGAAGGGAGAGAGTGACCTCTGATTCTAACCTCGGTCATCACGAGACCTACGAATTTAATTGATCTTGTATCATTCACGCACAGGATATGTATACAACACTAGAAGTAGCAAGAGGAGAAACAAGCGGAATAACAGAAGGGAAAACGGCAAGCAAGAAAACACCGTTCCCCCTCCACCAACCGCACCAAACCGCGAGCGGAGTGATGCAAAGTACCACCACGTGCCCGGGGTTCCCCAGCCCGACAGTAGTAACACGGCTCCTGTTGTGATAAATAACAACTATAGCTACAACCATGTAAGACACGAAACGTCTAATCCAAGCAATGTGGATGCGGATGGGTTTACACGTGGAAAAAAGAAAAAAGAAGACAAAATAGAACAAAGATCTACCGCTAAACCTTTACAGGGGGCACCTAAACCAGAGGTGTACCTTTACATAACAAACTGCCACACAGACACAGAGGAAGCAGATATCGAGAATCATCTACTTGTTAACTTCCCTGAGGTGGACGATGTAAATGCATTCAAAACAAAAATGAGTCATTCATATTATGCCAGCTTCACTGTTTCTCTTAAAGGTAAAGCACTTGCAGCTGATGAATTTCTGGTCAGATTCCTTCCCCAGCCCCGTGAGTCTTTTCATATAGAAACGTACAAAACCTCGCAACCCGAGCGGGATGTTTGACCAAAATGACTCGTCAGCAATAGCACCAGCTAATGCAAGACCCCGCAGAACACTTCCCAGCATTTTCCTTGCAAATGCATGCTGCCTTACAAACAAAGTGGACGAACTTGACGTCATAATGAAACAAAATACTATCGATATTGCAGTAATCACAGAAACGTGGTTCAAAGACGGTACATTAAACATCGGAACCATACAGGGGTACCACTCATTTAACAAAATTCGTCAGGGCAGAAAAGGTGGTGGCGTTGGTATTTACATCAAAGATACTATCCCCTGCAACACTATAAAATCCATCTGTCCACCAAGCGACGACCTTGAAACATTATGGCTCGCTGTTAGACCCACATGGCTGCCTCGCGAAATCAGTGTGCTGGTAATCTGCGGGATATATTTCCCCCCAAGGGCACCTACCGAAGAAAGCCTCAGAGAACACATAATAGAAAATGTGTTCATCCTCCAAGCAAAGTACGGACATCCCTTTTTTGTAATTCTTGGCGACCTGAACACTTTTTCTGATTATGAAATCACCTCTGTACTGAAGTTTAAGCAGGTTGTGTCATTCGCCACGCATGGGAAAAATACCTTGGACAAAGTCATAACAAATAAAGAGCATGTTTATGAAAGTCCAACTTCGCTGCCCCCTTTAGGCAATAGTGATCACTTGTCGCTGCTCTGGGTACCAAAGAAATACCAGGCACCCACGCAATTAAAGGGAACAAAACTTATTCGTAGATTCCCTGATTCTAAAATTCGCGAGGTCGGATCATGGATTACACATCATGACTGGGCCGACATCCTCAACACCCCCGACCCGAACACTCAATGCCAACTTATATATAAATCAGTCTGGAAACAAGTTGACAACTGCTTCCCCTTATAAAGAACTTCCACCCACCATCAGGACAAACCATGGGACACCAACAGGATCAAAGACCTTATCCTGGCAAGACAAAAAGCTTACAAAACAAAAAACATCGATGCAACAAAGTACTTGGCAAAAGAGGTTAGACAAGAGATAAGATCGGCTAAGAAAAATTATCATAAGCAAATAATTGATAAAATCAGTGACGCAAATCCCAAATCGTGGTATAGCCACATTCGGAATTCAATCGGTGACAAAAGAAGTGACAGTTACCTCTCTCACATCAGCGAAATTGCCGACTCGCCAGAAAGCGCTGCTAACATCATCAACTGTCACTTTGTGAACATCAACAAGCTACTCCCACCACTACAATCAGCAGAACTGCCAACTTACTTACCCTCGCGCCCTCTGCAAGCAATTGTCAGCGAATACGACGTGTACCAACGCTTAAAAAGGATAGCAAAAAGCAAGTCTCCTGGCCCTGATGACATCCCGCCGACGTTACTACGTGAATTCGCTCCCGAGCTCGCCCCCCCCCCTCTGCGACATCTTTAACTGCTCCATCACTGAGGGCGTTGTGCCTGACCTATGGAAGCGTGCTATCACAGTCCCAATTCCCAAAACAAATCCACCTAATTCTCTCGATGACCTTAGGCCCATATCAATAACACCTATTCCTTGTGAAATACTCGAGAGAATAATTGCTAAAGAATTGTGGAAAATATTCGCCCCCAAATTAGATCATCGCCAATTTGGAAATACCAAGGGTAGCTCCACAGTCCACTTCCTAGTTGACCTGATCAATTATATCACTTCAAATGTAGACAAAAGACTAGAGGTCACTACCGTCACCATCGACCTGAGGAAAGCATTTGATCTCATCGACCACACCACATTAATTAAGAAAATTATTTCTCTGGGCTTCCACGAGGGTTGGGTGAAGTGGATATCTTCCTTCATCAACCTTCGCTCCCAGAGGACGTGCAAACAACCAAATATCCGATGAAATTGATCTTCACTGCGGTGTCCCTCAAGGAACGGTCCTCGGCCCATTATTGTTTCTGATAATGGTAAATGCGGACAAAATTCCGCTCGTGAAGATCTACAAATATGTGGACATGACACGCACTAGCACACCAACCAGGGAAAGGAAACGCCTTATTACAAGACGCCCTTAAACAAGTGTCAGAGTGGGCTTCATCTAACAAAATGTCTGTCAACACCAAGGAATGCACAGAAACAAAATTTAAATCTTAATAAATTAGCCGACTGTGGTAGTACTCTGAAAATAGGCGATGAACTCTTAACTCGGGCCAAAGAGGTGAATCTATTGGGAACAGTTATCAGTGACGATTTAAGGTGGTTCGCTAACACCAATTAACTCATTTCAAAGTGTGGCAGAAAGTTCTTTATGCTAACCAAATTGAAATCTTTCGGTGCATCCCCCCAAAAAAAAACCTTCGTATATGGACGACTTTCCTTCGACCAGTCTGTGAATATGCAGCACCAGTCTGGCATTCGTCCATTACCAACTTTGAAAAAATAAAATTGGAAAGACTTCAGAAAAGAGCATTACGTATCATTCTCGGGCCAAACTACACCACATACACAGATGCGCTGAACCAACTGCAGATACCCTCTTTAGAAGACCGGAGAAAATCCCAAACAGAAAAATTCGCACACATCTTT
>NW_020869419.1:529069-531569 GCF_003789085.1 Penaeus vannamei | reverse complement strand
AATTACTTTACTTCACTCAGAAATGTTGTGTATTAACTAATTAATACATAAATAAACTAATAATACACACACTTATACAAACACACACACACAAATATATATATATATATATATATATATATATATATATACATATTATAATATACATATATATATATATATATATATATTATATATATATATGTTGTGTGTGTGTGTGTGTGTGTGTGTGTGTGTGTGTGTGTGTGTGTGTGTGTGTGTGTGCGTGTGTGTGTATTCCACATGTATTAACTACAGTCCTTCTTATCTCCTGACCTTCCCGTTTCCCTTAGCACCTTATTACCATGACTAAACCCGACCAGCATCCACTCTCCTTTCGGTCGTGACGCTTTATTTAAACCGGAAATGCAGCGGCGAATGTAAAATTTCGGCGACACCGCATGCATAAAGAGACGGCGGATCGTGTCGCCTCAGGGCGGCTCACTGGCTCTGTGCCTCGGATGGAGTTCGTGACGCGAATAAGAATCCATACAGAGACAATATTCCAATATGTTTTCGGTACCGACAGTTGAATATCTCCCAAGTTCTGTCTGCAACTTCTCTTCCTCTTTTTTTTTTCTTGTTTTCTCGAGGAAGACACGCGTCCACTCTGTCCGACCTCAATCCTGCCAGCTAACGACACACCCACAAGCGCCATTTATCCAGACATCCGAAAAAGCAGTTGGTAAAATTGGTATCTACTCGTCGATCAGAACGTCCGTATGAATTTACTAGAATACCTGCCTATGTGCACCTTATAGACCGATGGGAAGAACAGTTGATGCTGTTGAGTGCCGCCCTCTCTTCCCGACAACAACAACAACAACAAAAATCCATTAAATCCTTTGGCTCATCTTCGTTCTAAGCTTTCATGTTTGTCTTAACTTCAGTTTCCTCTTCCCCTTTCCCAGTTTCCCTTCCCCTCCTTCTAGCCTTCTTCAGTCCCAAAAGAAGCACCAGAGACCTGGCCTCCCGATTTTCTACCGTCTTCCCATCGTCCGGTCGTTGGATTTCTTACGTACTTTTCTAATCGGGTCACCGATTTCCATCTATTTGTTTCCATAATCAGGTCTTTTCATCATCCGGTCGCCGGTTTTGTGCCGTCCCTTCATCATCGATCTCCGATTTTCTCCCGTCTTTCATTATCCGGTTCTCTGGTTTTCTCCCGTCCTATTATAATCGGATCGTCGATTTCCTCCCGTCTTTTCGTAATCGGGTCGCCTGCTCGAATACCCTGTACTGGCCCCTCGGCACAAGGGAATTTCGCCCGACTTTATGCGTGTGAAAGTTATGCTTCTCATTTGCATCTCTCGATCACAGGGAGGGGCGGAAGGTTAAAAAGGCGTTCGAACAAAAGTGACGTAGGAGGACGAGGAAGGGGGGATAAAAAAAGACTGCATAAGATCGAATCTCCAAAATGCCTTGCTGAAAATTCAAAATAACTCTAATCAGCAAGTCTAAAGCGACTGAAATTAACGGAGCATAACAAGAGCACTCTCATCCCAGCACCTTGGGAGGAAATAGCCCGCGGCCATTCACTCAATCGCCTACTTGCCTTTGATGAAACGCTCATCTTCACTGATGGTGACTGCACTATCGCCTATCCACTGAATAATTATCATCATCAGTTACCGAAACGACACTGCGATTAATGAAAGAGATAACAAGCCGAATTGTATGTTGCTTTGGCAGAGGCAGTATTATCATTGCGATAATTATATCATTACCATTTGTCTTTCTCATGATAGAACTGTCGGGTAATATAAGGATAAGGACAAAGACAAGGGCAATCTATTCATTATTCTTTTCTGTGAGCAGCAGTTATACTAAACACTGATGAAATGACGAGAAACCCTAAAAGACATGGATGGCACAAGAAAAACGGCATGGAATATTGGTAGTTATAAAAAATAAAAATAAGAAAATTATAACAAGAAAATGAAAACGATGAGCAACAAAAACATTATCTATAACAGGGACCATAATGGTAGCAACGAAATCCAACAGTCCCTTTGGGAGTATTAATCTTCACTAATGGTGTGTTAGACACTACTTTTGTATATCATCAAAGAGCATAAAACAACAGAAATGGCAAAAGGACTGGAACTAAAAATAGCAGTAGCAGTAAGATAATAATCTGAAACATAAATATATGGACAAACACATCAGTGACCAGAAATATAAGAAATATACACACGAAAAACACGTACACATGTCTTTGCGTATATATAAATCTCTCACTCACTCACTCACTCACTCACTCACTCACTCACTCACTCTCTCCTGTCTTCTTCTCTCTTCTCCTCTCTCTCTATATATATATGTATGTGTGTGTGGGTCTATATATACACTCATCACACAGCTCTAAGATACAAACCCCCTCCGCTTCGCACAGAATAGAGCCAACCTTCCCTTGTTAAAAAACGAAGGGCGGGGGGACAGGCGAGGCGAGTTAATGAGTAAATGAGTAAAGCATAGAAAG
>NW_020869419.1:514069-516569 GCF_003789085.1 Penaeus vannamei | reverse complement strand
CACATGAAATGATTTAACCACAAACTTATTCATCTCAAAATTTCTAGTCTCAAAAATGAATTTCATATAATAATAATATCTATGTATTATATGCTTAGATGATGCACAATATAAACTAACAAAAAACAAGTTTTGCAACAGTAACAACATACAATAATAATAAAAATGAGGATATATAGCCTCTATCAGTTTCATGAAAACCGAATCCACCACTAAATAAAATATTTTCATACTCTATACATAGAAACATTGCTTCAACATTTTTCCTTTTCTTACGATGCATAAGAAGCATCAGCTAACAATACAATTGTGATACTGAAAATGAAATCTGAAATAAGAGCTTTAACATTACCTATGGCATTTCTTATGCAAACTTCAATATATTAGTTCATTAAATTCATATAATAAGGATACAATATTTTTTTCAGAACAAAAATACACTGACATACATAAACAAAATCTAAATAATGACAGCCATAAACCCACTGGCACCAGGTGAGCATGTATACATGCCCTGTCCTTTGTGATTTTTTATTATAAATTTTGTTTACATATAGATGACTCCAAAACTGCTTAATAACCAAGGAATCACTTACTAGGGCCTACCTAATCTGACCTGATTAGCTTATTCCTTGAATATTCTGAATGAAAAGCTTTTTCATTCTTAGCAGAACTGTTATTTTCAAAATAGTCTGGAAGGGATGGGAACATATTAATGAAACATGCTTTAAATGTCAATAAACATATGCGGTTATTCACCATGATATGCTAGGATGTCAATTGTCACTAATCGGTTTATAATGTGATAATAACAATAACCATAGTATTAGCATTATATTTTTTTGGGGGAAAAAATAATGAAGGTTAATAGGTGAAGTCTGGTAGGCCTTCACCTCTTTACCTTTATTCTCCCTCCCCCCCAAAAAAAGTAATATTTATACTAAAGTTATTGTTATGTAATGGATTCCTTTGTGACTATGTACTTCTGAAGCCATCTATATGTAATGAAAATTCATAAAACAAAAATATAATGGACAGTAATTATACCAATCTCCAGTGGGTTGCAGTCTATCATATTCCCTGGAACAACAACCAGCCCAAAACAAGAATAAGAAGGGAGTTTCAGGAGAGACATACAGTACATTAATTAATCATATATTGTGACACTTCCCTTTTCAATATGCTTATCATCCCTGGTTGATTCACATTCATTTATTTCAAAATATTTTTCAGTTTAATGATTCCCTTTAATTGGGATCTTTAAAAAAATCATATATATAAGCTTTCTATTCTTACAGACTGACACACATGCACACACAAATTGCAAGAAACATATATAGGAGTTCATATATATTGCACATGGCATCAAAGAATGGGAAATTACTCTGAAAGTCTGAATCCATTTCTGGCTTAAGACTCTGGTCATATGTCTGTTACGCTGCCACTGATTCCCTGTTGACGAGTATTTTGAATTTTATATTTCCAAGCTTTCCTTGACCTATTTTCTATTACTATGATTGCAAAAAGAAACACATTTTGCCCAAGCAATGTAGACAGAAAAGTTCTGATTGCAAAGAAATACCATACTATCAGAGGAAAATATCATTTTATATGTATGTAAGTTTGAATATGATATAGCCTATAATTTATCCTTAACTCCAACTTCTGTATTATTTGGATTTTATCCAAAGGACAATCATTCTTAGAAATACAGTATCACAAAACATTTTGCATATCTTAAGTTTATAACTTCTTTATTTTCTTTGTTTGCAGATAAATATTATTAAGAAAGTATACCCTTAGGGCTATCAAGATTAAAACAAAGCCTTTTTTTGCAGTTTCTTTTTAAAAGATCCATATCATTCTAATCAAACATAAAATTAGCAAATCATATTAAGAATATTTTGAAAAAAAACTATTACTTTCCATTTTCCTTAATGACATTTACTCCAAAATACATAAAGAATAAAAACAATGCAATGATAATGGCCCATTTATATTATAGTAATACCTGATTATTGTGAGAATCTACATCTTTAAAAATATTAATCTGGAGATCCCTGATAGTATGTCACAAGTAGTATTAGGCAAGGTGATTGCACTCAAACCTATCTGATTGAAATGTCCACCACTCCAACTTTCATGCATTTAGGAAAGGTATTTAAGAAATGATAAGGAGTTTAAATTCTCAACTAATCATATATAATTTTCTTGACTTCATAAAAAATATTTTTAAACAATATTTAATTCTTTGGTTTGATTCAGACTGTGGATAGAACAAAATAATGTCATACTAAAGAATTTTTGTGATGTCTAAGTATCATGAACTTGCTTGTCAAGTAATACCTTAACCTTTCTCTACTTTCTGCATGAAGAACAGCTCTACAAAATAACTTTCCCCAGAGATTTTCTTAGAGTAAAGGAGCTGCTCTATAAAAAATAAAAAAACAGTGATGATCTTTTAGGAAATGCAACAAACTTTTTATCAGCTACACATAAT
>NW_020869419.1:481569-504069 GCF_003789085.1 Penaeus vannamei | reverse complement strand
GCCATACCTCTTGTAGCAGGATTTATATCAAGAGTAGCCTGGAAAGCAGTAACAAGTATTGGTGGATCCCTTGTTGCTTGATGGGAGCTTTGATACACATCCTTCCATATTCTGACACTGCCATCATCACAGGCTGTAGCTACATAGGTAGAAGGTGTCCCTGAGTTGATAACAGACAGAGCAGAAATGCAGCTAGAGCCTACATTATTATTGCTCCAATGACTCACTCGCAAGCTGCGTTCAACATCCCATATTCTGAAATTAATCCAAAACATAACTTAGCTCCCAGTAATACAGCTACATAATAGTTCTTTGTGAAATTTGTGCCACACACCAAGACAGACTTACAGTGTAAGATATGTTCTTATATCTAGCATCTCTAGCATCTCTATCATAAAATCAACTGTGAGATCACATAGTGTAACTATTCCATATCTATATACATATGAATAGAGGCTGTTCTTGATACCAACTATTATAGAAGACTTACGTCACATTACTCTTATCAGCAACAGTAAGAAGTGGATGGATTGGATGAAATAATAATACAGCTGGAGGACCTGGATTACGATGTACAAACACCTGATCATCTAACTTGTTCGTTCCAACACTACGTCGTTCTTCTGACTCAGCCAGCAGACGTGAATTTAGAGATCTGTAAGAGAAATCACATTTGTTTCATAAGTTATATCTTGTAATTTATGACACAGATATTTGATAGATGCACAAATGGGAAATATGAAACTTCCATTCTATTTCTACTTTTATTATTATTTTTTTAAACAAAATATTTCAAGCTAAGCCATGCATTCCTAAATAATGAATGTCTATTTGTTCACAAGCTCATATTTACCTATCAGAGTAACCGTGTAGTGGTGAGGATGGAGAATTTAATTCATCATTTGTTTTTTGGCGTGGAAGAATGAAGGTCTTGGCACTCCATTCCACAAACTCTGTTGTTACTAATGGCTTCATGAAGCCATTATCATTTTCTTCACTCTGTTGAAAAACACAAACCAAGTGAACATAGTGGAAAAATCTGAAAGGATATCTTTCTTTAATATATTTATATCAGAACACTCTTATATACAATCACAAAAACAAATAAATAACTAATTTATGATGACAAAAAGTTGATGCATATATACATATACAATTTTCAAAAGTTTATGTAAAAATTACATGGTTATTCAAATGGTTTCTTGATCTTGAGCGGGTTGGTGTAGAGGTCTCTAGGGTAGATGGAGGTGATTCTCCACTGGAAGAAAAGATTACGCATCTTTATTTACAACAAAAATGTAACAAGGTTTTGGAAGTTAGACAAAGAAAAATAAAATTCTATATAAAGTTGTCTTTCTTCAAGTTAAATCATATGCAGTGAACAACATGAAAGATTATTTGTATCATACTTGTTATGTATGTCAGTCTATACACATCACAAATTACTGGCGGGGAAGGCATGTTCTTAATACCATGTTCACTGTGATTTTAGTGATTTTTTAGTGAGTTTAATCAACTGCATTTACACATAGTACAAGTACTTAATCACAATGGAATCAATTACTACTTCACCTGTTTAAACTTTTCCTTGATATTCAGAAATACTATTTTTTTATTGCTTTCAGTAATGTTAACAACTGAGCATTTAGGGAGCAAAACAAAATTACAGTGGACATTACATGTTTTCAGCAACAAAGGATTAACATATTCATTTCACAATGAACCACAAAGATAAAATTTGCAAATAACAAATATAAGGGTAAGGCTTGTGTTCTGCACTTACGGCATGAAAATGGGTTTATTGACTGGGGTGCCTGGAGCAGATTCTACTTTTTGTTCCATTATGTCTCTTGAGCCAGTTAAGACCTGAAAGTAAGATATTCATATCTATTATAGTCCTACTTGTTACAAAAAAATATAAGAAATAAGAAAAATAATATAAAAAGATAAATTAATCAATAAGTCATATCACAAAAGCCTTCTAATGCAAACATCTGGTCTCACTTTTAAAGAAAAAAGCAAATATAGGCTTGACACTCCACTGATTCAATTCTTTAAATAGGCAACTGATGTAGACTTGTTTTTTATTTAATGTTGCAAAAGAAAAAAGAAAGAAAGAAAAAAAATCTGAAAATGTTAATCAAACAGTGAAACAAACTACTTACAACTTGCTTTTTTTTATTCAAATACTGAAAAAAACAAAAACAGATTAGATAATTCAGTAAAAAGAAATAAAAACAATAATCTATGAAAATAATAATCAAACAGTGAAACAAACTACTTACTTTGCTTCTACCATAATCCACTACTGTCTTTGCCATTGAGGCTACAGCAGGGAATGGATCCCGTTCCAGAGTAATAAGTGTCTGCCACAGTTTGCAGTACATTCCACTATAAGACAGAGTACTGACCCCTGAAAAGACATTGCTGCACCCTAGGAGAAGAAAAGGAATAGTTTTCAATCAAAAACAGGTTTATCTAATGATTACTGTAGATCAAACAAGTGCCCATACAATATCAAAAATGAAATTCTGACAGGTATATGTAGCATCAAAAATGAATATATATTTCAAAACATATGACCTTTTTCCTTTACCTGAGGCCCTCTGGCATTCTATATATGAAAGGAAAGGAAATAAAAAACACTGTCCTCATTTGGAAAAAAAGACATCTTCATGGTAACACCCTGTATCTGGATATCAGCAAATATGTTTTTCCAAGCCTGACCATCAATCAATTATGTACACAATATGAAATACATTAATACTCCTGATATGGTAAACAAATACTGTACTCTCCATCAACATGCTGCCTCTTATCTGGATCATGACATATGAGATAGGAGCATATATTTTTATAAAATGACAAGGATCAAGCTAGTCTATGCTAAAATATCTAATGCTTTATTCAGGCTTTGGGATCAAAAAAATTTATCTGTGGTAAAAGAAACCCTTATATCACTTAGCACAGATTAGACAGCATATAATGTTAACCCTTTCCACATACATTCCTCAACAAAATAGATCCAGAGGGAGCTGCTAGTCCAGTATATCAAAAGGAGAAGACAGAGTGGAGAAGTCCTAATTACATGTCTTCCAGTTCAAAGTTTGTAAGCCACAAACAGCCGATCTGTTACAAAAGGCACTGCCTGTTTTAGATCATAGTTGGCTTTGGCTTACTACCATGATGACAATTGTTTTATAATCAAGAGATTTATAGGATTCAAAGTGAAATAATGTGAACACAACTTTAATTTGTATTATTATACGTCAATTTTCTATATGAAATCACTCTTTCATACTAAAAATAAACTAACCTTTTCTTTACTTTTGAGCTTTAACCAATTAATTCTATAATTCTAAATTTCATACTCTACAAGATCAATTATTTTTAAATAAAAATCCTGCCATATTAAATTCTTGTGTATAATGAGTCCTATACAGTATCACAAGAGTCTTCTATTTTCCAATCCAGCAAATGCTGGATTGGCCCTGGGTAACCTCCCACCATAATGCTGCATTCAGAACACTTTGTCTTGCTTGTCCAGACAACTTGCCAGGACCAGCAGGACAGTGACGCAGCATTCGGAACCTCCAAGACCTTCACTACCCAGATTGCAACCAGCTCGGAAATAAACATTCACTATCTTATCATACTGGTGTCTTTATTTAAATGCTACATAGGTTTTGCAACTCTTTTGATGCATAATTAACTTACCTGTAATTGACAAACACAAAAACATCCTTTGATAACATCAATAAAGAGCTATAAAATTACCTATCAATATCTTATGGTTGCCTATACCTGTCATTGTTTACATAAAAATGCTACTGTGATGTCATCCTTTCTTGCTCTTCCAGCTGCGAACGAGGGTGAAATGGATGAGATGGACAACTTGTCCAGGACGAGAAAGTGAAGGTTCCAAATGGTTAAAACATCTTGTCCAACTTGTCTGGACAAGCAAGATGAGGAATTCTAAATGCAGCATAAGCCTCTTATAGTGGGAATACCAGCTTTGGGGAGGGGGGGGGGGTTGGCTGCTGGGCCAGGGAGATTTCCATTGATCTTCACAAAATCTCTCATGTCCATACTGGAAGTAAGCTGGCAGAGGCAAGAGGGAGCAGTTGGGAAGTTCATTTATGTGTTCTCACTGAATAAACTTTTTTGAATGAACTGAGTAAGATATTTCTTTACTAAGTCTTTAATAAAGGTTCAGGCAAGAAACGTTAACTGAACTCATCCCGTCTTGGCCTGCACTTCCTTATTGCCAGTGTAGACATGTATATAGCTTAAAGTATTATGAAATCCATTTGTGCCAACTAGCTACCAGTGTGGACATGATCTTCAGGATACTGGGCTAGCAAAAATCTCTAGATTTATTGTGAACACTGTGTTTGCTTTAGTTACATGCAAGAGGTTAAAAATTATAGAGGAACTAAATACACGGACTTATTATTGTCTACCTATTAAATAGTATTTATATACAGCCACAACTATATTTCTGTGAACTACATTAAATATTTAAACAAAATACAACCATATTCAATATTCAAACTAAACACAACTACACCTATAAAGACAAAAATATACTATACACACAGTTGGTAAAACTTAGTTCCCAAGAAAATCATTTGGGGACTAATGAAATTTTCAAGTCATAAACTTTATCTTTTTTATCACAATTGAAAAACATACCTAGGGAAGATATAGAATGTGTTGATGCTGTCCTTTTCACTCCTACTGGTGACATATGGCCGTAGTCAGTGAGGGAAGTGTCTGGACTTGTCCCTAATGTCTGAGGAAATAGAAGTAAATGTCAAAATATATCCTCTACAATATAAACATAAGAAAAGTTGCATAAGAACACTGTATTTCTATCTAAAAAAAATTGAAACATTCACCTGATTAGGGGATGTGACTTGTCTTCCCCCCTGCCGCGAAAACACACGACTGATGCTATTTGATGGTGACATTATGCTATCAGTAGAAGATGTCAACGACTGGGGTGAAAGATCAACCATCTCTTCTCGAAAATATTGTCGTGCTACTGTGAGGAAGGAGCTTTCATACATCTGGATGAGATATTGCAAGGCAACTACCAACTCCTGTTATATGAGGAAAAAAAAGATAAGGAGAAAAAGAACAAAATTAGAATCACTTATGGAATACATATATCAACTTGGTGTGTCTATAGCACAGCTGTTTGCATCACAGTTATATTTTTGAGACTAGGAAGTAGTTTATTTTTCTTACTTGTCTGACAAGTGGAGAGCCGTCATGAGTGACAGTATTCGCTAGTGTTATGGCAATGGTGTGGTCTATGGCACGTGCATGGTCAGTCCTCTCATGACTAGCCAGACTGCTTACAAATGTTCCCAAGGAGAAGACTGCTGCTCCACGTACCTTTGAAAAATTAAATATTGATTATGGGGGGGGGGGGGTAAGAGAAGATGAGGGAGAGAGGGAGAGAGGGAGAAGAGGGAGAGAGAGAGAGAGAGAGAGAGAAGAGAGAAGAGAGAGGAGAGAGAGAGAGAGAAAGAGAGAGAGGAGAGAGAAGAGGGAGAGAGAGAGAGAAGAGAGAGAGGAGGAAGAGGAGGAGAGAGAGAGAGAGAGATCTTTAACCTATTCATGCTTAAAAATACTACAAAATTATTTCTTCATCAATTGTTAGAATTTTAAATGTCAAGACATTACAAACAATATTTAATCAAGTGTTCTTACCTCTGGCACAGGATCAGAGAGAAGAGTGTACAGCTTTTCATGGGCATTGTCACGAGTTGCAGCCCATCTTGCATCTGGGTGATGGTGCCACGTGCGGCCCAGGCAGAGTGTGGCCCACTGCCTAAGAGGTGGATGTGGATCTGACACTTGCTCTAGACACAGAGGCATAAGGGATCCCTGCAGAGCCACCCGTTGTCCTTCAGGGTGTTCCCATACAATGACACCCAGCACAAATGCCGCCATGGTACGATGCTCAGCCTATAGTTGCAAATTGGAAAATAAAATCTTGTATATCTAAACTTTCAAAACTAACACATCACTTTAATCTTGAATGATCGTAAGATTTACTCAGCTGAGGGTGAAAAAGTAATAATTTGAAATATAAGTGCAATATATGCATATACATACAGGCATTGATGGATCAGCTAGAACTTTCAGGAAATATTTATAGCCCTCTTCTCGCACCAAGTCTGCTTTGCAACTCTGAAACAAAAGCCGTTATATAATCATATATTAGCAAACAGTCTAACCAGTCTGCAGCATAAATGAAATATTCAATACATATATCTGAATTCAAATTCCTTATAAGCTATAAATTTGTCTTTGCTATGTGATCACTACATTCTATAAAAATACAATTTATATGTATTCATATGCATTCACTATTTATACTCAAAGCTTTAAAAACTTCAAATCATAAAAATTATGGGATACAGATTAAAACATACTGGATCCACTGCAAGAATCTTAGCCCAAAGGAAGACTAAGAGTGGCCGTAACTCTCGCGCTGATGACTGCAAAAGACGTAAGACATATGGGAAGATGCCTACAGACAGCACTAAGTTGACTGCCCAAGGGCCTAAGGCTAGGAAACTTCCTAGAAAGTTCACACGGGCCTCGGGGACGGTGCATAACTGACCAGTAAAAACTCGTAGGTGGGATTCCAGAAAAAAATTTTTAGATTACAATTTAGAAGATGTTTTATATCTAACACTCTCTGCAATTTCAAGAGTAACAGATGAGCATTTGCATAGGCATATTGAGACAGGTTTACGCTTAAAGACATAGCGTAGTATGTTTCAGTGGGAAGTGTCTGCTGTTCATTTGCGGGCCTAATAGTTAACCAACACTGAAAGGGCTGTGTGTGGGGGGGGTGTTGAGCTTGTTCCTCTCAAAAAAATGGAGAGTGCACGTGTGAGTATGACTCTGTACGCACAGTCGCTGTTCAGCCTGCCCGAGGCACAGTAGTTCCAAAGCCAATCCCATGCTCGCAATATCGCCGCCTCGCTGGCCACCAAAACACACGCCCACCCAATAAATTCCCCTTTACATTAGCACCCCCCCCCACACACCGACGGTACACCACCGCGCTCCCCCTTTCCATACCACTCACTACCTTCACACATAGCTCACCCTACACTACTTCACCCACGGGCACCTCCACCCCCTTTCACACCCACTCCACCCTACCCTCCGTTTTTTTTAGTTTTCCCCCATCCACCCCTCCCTCCTACTCCCTTAAAAAAGTATAAGAATCTTGGTAAATCACTCCAGACGCATCACCATCAATAATAAGTAACCATTAGCCTCTTGCACATTATACATGAACACTCCATTATTCTCTTCCCGATCACCATACCCCCCCTGCTCACCCCCCTACCTCCGCCCCCCACCCCCGATCACCCCTCACCCACACCTCATAACTCGTCCCACTACCCCCCCCCCAGGTGGCCCTTGGCGGCAAGTATCCTCACCCCACCCTACACACCAGAGAGGAGGAGAGGAGAGGAGGACTCTAGCGCAACTCCCACGCCACCAGGCTTAAGGTTATATAATTTTTATACATATGCGGGATTCAGGAATATAATAGTGTTTATGTTTTAATGCTGAGAGGCATCAGTGGTTTGACTTATTTTGAATGATCTTTAGAATTTACAGTTCTTATATTTTTAAAAAATGAAATCTAAAAAAAGGAAACCCTAATGTACTAGAAGATAATATATTTGTATGGCTAAGTGATACTTGTCTTTTTTTCAGCACGCTATGTCGGGATGCATGGGATCTTTGCTTTCGGAACTAGGTCCGCTCTCGGCAGCTGCCAGCACTTCGTACAGAGGATCATAACTCACCACGTACTCTCGCATTTTTTGAGAACAGCTCAAGCCTTCAGTTTTGGTTGACTTAGGCATGGAACGAGACATCACCTACAAACTACCTATATTCGTCTCACGCATCACAGGCTAGAAAACCTTGTAATATCTTATGCAAGCAGTCTTGAATCATGAGAGTGTTAGATATAAACATTTTGCTATTCACAATTGAATCTTAAAAATTTTTTTCTGAATCCTGTTACCCTACAGGTTTTTGAGTGTATGCACCGTCCCCGAGCCCTGGAACTTCTAGAAGTCTAGCCTTAGCCCTGGCAGTCAATTTAGTCTGGTCTGTAGGCAAGGTTGTCCATGATGTCTTACCGTGTTTTGCAAGGTCATCGCGCGAAGTTTCGGCCGACTCTTAGTTCTTCCTTGCTGGGCTAAGATTCTTGCATGATCTGTCCAGTTGTTTTTATCCTGTATCCCATATGATTTTTATGCATGTTGGAAGTTTGTAAACGCTTGGGTATAGAATAGTGANACTTGTATCATCATCCGTGTGCAGATCCATCCTTGCAAATGTAGACAAAATGATATTTTCCGCGCATGAAAAAATGTAATATTCCCTGCACAAGAAAAATACTCTACAGTCTAGGCTGAGGATACGAGTACAGCAGTCGTGTCCCAATTTCTCATGATTAGGCATATGGCACACATATGTGCATGTGCATATAAACATCATATCTGGTAAAACAGCACTTCTGTATATGGGATTCTTAACCTTTCCTAACCTAACAGAGCATGTTATCATCTCATGACACCGCCATCTTGTTTGTGGACAGAAGTACAATGTCACCAAAACATGCGCAGGAGATGCCCATGCTAATAACTAACCAATTGGGGGATATAGCTGCCATACCAATAATCATTGCAGAACAAATCAACAACATAAAGTTGATATATCTGCAAAAAAAGGAATATTTACAGTGAATGACAATCAGGGTTACAGTAAAAAAAAAAAAAAAAAAAAAAAAAATGCATATGAATGATTAGGCTAGCTTTACGTAAACTGAGACACTTTTCATCTATGGTACAAGGTGTGCAAATTGAAAATGAATAGGATACATGACAGAGAAGAGAGAAATTGGTCCCATCTTAAGTTATTTTTTGGATTATGATAATCAGAACTTCCCAGACAATTTTTTATTATCAGATTATTCTTGTGTGACAAGAATGAATCTGATGATCATTTCCATAGCAATCACAGCCAACAATCTTGATGTGTTAAATCCATTAGCAGGGGAGGACATGAAATAAATCAGGGAAATTATGGGGTAAAACAGCCTTAATAAGAAGAATAGCAAAAAGAAACGCATAAAAACTAGCAAAAAAAAAAAAAGCTGACGAATTGGCTAATGAAACTCTACGGACATGCCGCCACCTTTGAAAGTCTACACACCGACACCTTCACAAAATCCTAAAAAACGCCCTGACCCATAACCCAACCTAACCTAACAAATTATGGTGCTGTGACTAGGTGACTGCCCGAGGGGAGGGTTGATTGGGGGCTTCGCCCCCTAACACCCCCCGGGATATATTCTCTTCACCTCGGTATGTTTGGCGAGATAGAGCTACATCCATATTGTAAATAATAAAACAAAATACCCCTATATATCGAAAGACCAAATTGTCAATTTTCCTTTGCTGCTTCCGGTCAGTCCGTCAGTCAGTCTAATGTGGATTGCTTCGTTTTTATCCCTTTTTGCTATTTGGGATACTTGATGGCTTCAGAAATCAAACTGTGATAGTTATTAAGATCTTTTTTCTTCTTTGTTTCCACTGTGTAGTCATAAGAACAACCTAGAATAGACGCAATACCGAAAACAAGACATTCCTCACTGGTCTTCTGTCACCGAATGCCCGGGAATTGTCCTGTCAAATCTGGCGGCAGAAAAGCGGAAATGCTCTTGCACAGAAAGTTCTTCAGACCAATTCCCATAAATCACTCTATTAAATCTTGAAACATGTAATTTTTTTAAAATCTACGGGAATCCAACCCATCTTTTGGCAAAATCTATGAGATTTCACACCTTCCAAATCCTAAAAAACGCCTGGCCTATAACCCAACCTAACCTAACAATTTACAGTGCCTTGACTAGGCAACTGTCTAAGGGGCCTTTGAAAGCATAAATGTGGAACAGCAGACACTGTTAATTAGCCAAATGTCATTTTGACAATGGCCTAGTAATACATGATCTACTTAAGACAGAGCAGGAATGAGTTAACTGGTCATAATTTTGTTTGCATTCGCGCTTTCAACATAGCGAGGGACTTAGAAAAAGATGGGTCAATCTTCTTTCTTCTCTGTTGTGTAACTGCTTTATTTTCAATTTGCGCACTTATGCCATAGATGAAATGTGTCTTAGTTTACGTCAAGGTAATCATTTTATACCCTTATTTTACTGTAACCCTGATTGACATCCACGGCAAATTGTCCCCATTTTCTAAGTCCCTCGCCAAGTTGACTTTGCAAAGGAAAGTACTGTTATTACTGCATAACTCATTATTGTGATGTCATAACTAGTTCATGTATTACTACAAACTTGTAAAAACGATTATTTTCGTTTTCAGTGTTGTGTCGATTACGGGTCATTTCCAAAATAATATAGTGGTTATGCAAAAGAAATAGACATAAATTATTATCACAGATTCACATTTGAGCTCATCAAGTGCCTCAAATGCCAAAAGAAAGTGATGAGAAACCAAGCAATCCAGACAGACAGAAGCAAAGGAAAGTCTGGTGTTTTAAGATATTAAGGCATGTGGTTTAATCTTCCATGATATAGACACAGCTCTATATGCCATGTATATGTATGCATGTCGTATAGAGAATGTTTCCAGGGGTGTGACTCCTATCAACCCTCCCTCAGGCAGTCCTAGTCACAGCAATTTAGATCACTGAATAAATTTTGTGACATAGTGTTTGGTCAGTTTATTGGTCAGGATGTATTGTACAATTTGAAGTGGATTGGATGGTGTGATATCATGTAGATTTTACTGAAAGTTGGGTTAGATTCAGTCTGTAGACTTTCAGAGATGGTGGTCACATCCATAGAGATTCATTTGCTAATGTAAAGTATTTAATGTGTTGATTTTGCACTTTTTTGTTCACTAGTCTTCTGATTACAACCTGTTTTACTCCATAATTTCTCTGATATACTTCATGCCCTCTTATGCTATAGGGACTTCATACAGCAAGATTGTCAGCTGTGATTGCTATGGAAATGACCATCAAATTCGTTCTCATCACACAAGAA
Organism: Penaeus vannamei; assembly: GCF_003789085.1. NCBI lineage: Eukaryota > Metazoa > Arthropoda > Malacostraca > Decapoda > Penaeidae > Penaeus > Penaeus vannamei. The sequence continues at coordinate 492,941 of NW_020869419.1, read as the reverse complement.
TAAATTTGATGATATAAACATTGTCTCAATTGTTGTAATCTAGAAAATTACCCAAAAAAGCTAACCATACTGACAGTTAACCCCTACGATCTGGATAACATTACAGTCACCTCATGTAAAAATCTGGACTGAGGACTGGATGACGTGAACATGCCATCACTGGGCAAAATGGCAGAGGGGTGGATGATGAGAACTTGCCGTCATGAGCAAAGGCCAGGGTGACGGAAAAGACTCGCCACAAATACACAATCCTCTTGGAGTCTGATTTGACTTATTTGGCGCTTAGAAGGGGGCTTTAGCATTATTCCCATCGTTAAACGAATGTGGAATGTAATTTTTGTGTAAGCTGTGACTAGAAGAGCGCCAGCTCCAGAGAGGAAGCCATTTCTATGCTGTGCACCATGCTCCTGGTCGCTGTGACCGGTGCAAGTTGTATTACAGAAAATTGAAAATTATGAAAATATAAGATATAAGGCACAAATTGACAAATGTTCCATATTTTTTTCCTTGCACTGAATTATTTACTACATATAGAGATGAAATGGAAAATAAGCTATTAAGTTTTACACAAAATAACTTTTTAAAGGGGAGGCACAGAGTCTTGTCACCGCTCATGGGTATTTGCGCGTGCCCAGGCTACATGCTGCACACATGGGATGTTGGCTACTTACATAACCCACATCCTGTATTTTCAGCACCGTTATATCTCTGACACCACCGGATCCAACAGGTCATGAGCAAAGCAGTTCCAAAAACTTCCTGATCAGCATTATTTGGCTAGCTATGGTCAAGGGTAAAGAGTATAGCAGCTGTAGTCTAATTTCTTAGGTGAGGTGTATAGTACACATATACATTTGCATATGAATGTCATTTTTGGTTAGTAATTACACCACTGCCGTATTCGGATAACAACTTTGCCTACTCTGACTTAGCCTACTCTGACCTAGCCTAACCTACCTAGCTAATCCTAGCCTACCCAAACCTAAATGTATGCATAGGCCATGGCCATACAAATAACTCTCACCAAATGGGATACAGCTGCCATACCAGTAGTAAGTTTGAAAAAAAAAAGGAAGTTAAGTATTACTTATTATTTGCTTAATCACACCTACTTTATTTATCAAAGCCTTGTTCTTGAATAGTTGCAAAGGTCCAGAGGCCATAGAAGGCTTAAAACAAACTCATTGCCTGTTAAAACCCTCGGAAACAATTTAAAAACTTAACCCCAATTCTTGCAGAGTTTGGTTTCTGTTATCCAACTGTTCTAGGTATAAGACTTCTTAGTGGTTTATATTCCTCCATTCATAATGCATCATAATGCAGATCATATTTGGATTTCAGTAGGGTTGCCAGGGAGGAAAGGGAGAAGCAGGAGGGAGAGTAAGATTAAGTTTTGGCATCTAAAGAACAGTGTCCTGGAGGTTTTTTTGTGTATTTCATAAAGTTTGAATATATCTACAGGAATAACTGATTCCTTCATATACTTCCACATAGGGTGCAATGCTGTAGAGAAAGTCTTAACAATGTGTTTATTAGATATCTGTACATGGATTTATTATGAAACAGATAATAGAATTAAAAGAGAGTGGAAAAAACTAATTAACATTAACAAAAATCTCTTACAGGGAAAGCTAACAGCTAGGGAAAGAATTGAACTGCTATGTGACCCCGGCAGCTTTACGAGTTCGACATGTTTGCTGAGCACACGTGCACAGATTTCGGAATGGAGAACCAGAAGGTTAGCTCTTTAGGAATCAGATTCCATTTCACCATTTATATAAGTGAGAAAAGATATATCCTTGAAGGATATCACATTACACACCCATCTCATGTCCATACTCATACTCACCCCCCCCCCTCCACACTCACACTCACACCTGTATTCACATCCAATCTCACTATATATATATGTGTGTGTGTGTGTGTTATATATATATATATATATATATATATATATATATATATATATATATATATATATTATATATATATATATATTATATATATATATATATATATATATGCCATGTATGTTTATTTTTATTTTTTTTTACTTTGCATCTATATATGAAGCAACTTGTGTATATCTATCTACAGTATCCAGGTGACTCAGTGGTAACAGGTCATGGCCTCATTCATGGCCGGCTGGTGTACCTCTTCAGCCAGGACTTCACGGTGTTGGAGGGTCACTTTCTTCTGTGCATGCCAAGAAAATATGCAAAGTGAGTACAGTATCCTTTTTGTTTTATTAATTATTATTTTCTTTTTTATTATAGTTTCTTTTTTGTCTGTCTCTGTCTCCCTCAAAATATCTCCCTCTCAATATCTTCCTCTTCTCCTTCTGTCTCCCCTCTCTCCTTCTCTCTCTCCTCTCTTCTCCTTGCTCTCTCTCCTCCTCTCTCCTTCTCTCTCTCCCTCTTCTGTCTCTCCTCTCCTTCTTCTCTCACTTCGCCTCCTCCTGTCTACTCTCCCCTCTCCTCCTCCTATCTATCTCTTCCACTCCTTCTGTCTCTCCTTCTCTCCTTCTGTCTCTATATCTCCCTCGTGATGTGTTTTGAAATGTGACAAGATTTTTATACTTTTATGATTCATTTAACAAAATTAACATACTGTTTATTGATGTTGATATTTTCTTGTGTTTCTTCTTTCAGTAATATTTATTAAAGTTTAATTTTTCCCTAATAGGTAATGGACCAGGCCATGCTCGTGGGTGCACCAGTGATCGGACTGAATGACTCAGGAGGAGCCAATCCAGGAGGGTTGAGTCTCTGGCCGGGTATGCTGACATCTTCAGCGAATGTATGGCATCTGGTGTTGTTCCACAGGTATGTGTTCCCTGAGGATGGTAGAAGTTGGTACAGATTTATACAAAATTATAGGAGTTGCTTGCAAGGTTTGGAAATATTTGCAATTTGTATTTCAGTTATGTGTTGAATGCAGACCTATACCAATCTCTAAAATGTATTATGAGATTGTGGTAATGGGACATTTATTTGCTAACATTTTTCATTATAAGCTAATTATCTTTCCCTTATCCATTGATATCTATGATCATGTGTGCAGGTGGTGCTGTCTACCCCTCCTGCCTTACAGACTTCACGTTCATGATCCAAGACACCTCATACCTTTATCACAGCACAGATGGTAGTCAAGGCAGTGACAAAGATGTGACACAGAGAGAGAGCTGGGTGGGGCTCGAACACACACTCACCTCTCTGGTGTGGCACACAAGGCTTTCAACAATGACATTCATGGACTGCTCAACCTGCGCACCTTCATGAACTACCTACCACAGAGCAACCAGGATCAGGCACCCATTAGGCAGTGTGACGATCCCTGGTAAGTGTGTTTTTTAATTGTTTCTCTTCTTTCCAAACTTTGATTTTACATTTGTCCATGTATCTTTAGTGTTGATCTTTATATGTGAGAGTGATATTGAAATGTCATTTTAATCTATTATAAATAATACAAAAAAATTTACATGATGAACTTTAGTAAAATAATTAATTGTTTTTAAAACAAACATTCAGAACTTATTTTTTTAAGTTATAAAAGAAACTGAATTGGAACACAAGCACCAGTGAGGCAATGTGACTATCCAGATTTTACATAAAACCTTAGATATGTGCTGACAAAACTTTCACTTATCACTTTTTTGAGTTACATTGAAACTGAGGTACATTTCAACTCAGGTAAAAATAAATAAATAAAAAATAGAAATTCAAAAAATAGAAAAATAAAAAGATATATATATCCTTTGGTTCAGATAACCTAACCAACTGTATTTTTTGCCGAAGAAAATGCTAACACAGAATTTTTTATTGCTAAATTCCCATCTACCACAAATCTTAAACCCTGGTTTTCAAAAATACTGCCAAAAATGCAACCCCTAGCACCATTCTGGCTAGATTTATGACTACCAAAGCACAATGAGCAAACTTTGGGACTTCATCACATATATTGGCACTAGCTGATTGCATTGGGCGAGTGTGCATCACTCGATATCCAAATGGCTTGATTTTTCCAGTGTGATATATAACTCTAAGAGGGAGAGTCTAGAGTGAGGTGGTGTCCACAAACAGTTTCTTTACATCACTTCTCAGAATTAAAAAAAGAAAAAAAAAATCCCTGCCTACTGACCCACCTCCAGAGAAGTCTTTTATTTGAACCAAAGATATTTTTTTACTTGGCCTTAGTTCCTCAGGATCGTCATACATAAAATAATTATTCCATCAACAGGGATCGTGATGTACCAGGACTGGACACTGTTGTTCCCCTGGAGTCCACAGCAGCCTATAATATGCTTGATGTCGTACATGGTGTTGTAGATGAAGGAGATTTCTTTGAGATCATGCCGAACTATGCGAAAAACATCATTGTTGGGTTTGCTCGAATGAATGGCCGCACAGTTGGCATTGTAGGGAATCAGCCAAAGTCAGCTGCAGGTCAGTTTAGGTTATTATTTGTATCAAAGTTCTGCTCCTAGTTCCCCTTCTTTCACCATAATTATCATTTATAGATTATTACGACTTATGAAAAATCATCGTCCTCCTTACCATATTTGTTTTTCTTCTTTTCATAGTTGAGAATATGTAAATCATTATTATTTAATTAAAACAATGTTGACATATTAGAAAGATTAACAAGAAATTAAAAATCAGACATTAAGAAAATTTGAAATGATGATGAATTTGAAGGAAGAAAAGGTCATTAAATTTTTCAGAAAAAAATTCCTATGAACTAAACTGGAAGTGGTTCAGTGCAAGAAAGTTTGTTCAGCATTTTATGCCACTGTTTCATCGTACTAACCATGTCACGGAACCATAACTTCTCCATCTCCTCCAATCTCTTAGGCTGCTTGGACATCAACTCCTCAGTGAAGGGTGCGCGTTTTGTGCGATTCTGTGATGCCTTCAACATCCATTGGTGACCTTTGTGGATGTGCCAGGGTTCCTGCCTGGCACTGCTCAGGAATACGGTGGTATCATCCGCCATGGGGCCAAATTGCTGTATGCATTTGCTGAGGCTACTGTGCCCAAGATTACAGTCATCACACGGAAGGTCAGTGGTTACAGGATATTTGAGGTTGTAAGGGAGGAAATGTTTATCATATATAGGAAGCCACACTCTTTGTATCCCCATGTGGTTAGTTCAATTTAGTAACTGCCACTGTGCATTTGTGGAATGGTCAAGCAACAGTCATAAGTCTTTTCTGTTAGGAGATCCCTAGACAGCCATGCTGAGAGTCTGTCAGCTACAAGGTGGGATTGGTCACACTACACAAGTGTTCCGTAATAGAGAAACATTGTCCTAGAAAAGACCAAAGCGTCTACAATAATCTCCTGGATGAACTACACTTCAAAAGTAGCTGTGGCTTCTATGAATCTCATAGCATTATGGTTGAAATATTTCAAGAAAAAAAATTACACTAAACTTTAAAAAGCCAATCCACCCATTTTATTAGTTATCATATATCCTACAATCATGCCAGCTACCGAGATACCCCAACAAAATAGAAAATCGGATATTATTCTTTCCAGTAGCACATACCAATATTAGAGTAATTAGTAATGTACAAGAGGTGTAATTATGGACTGATGAGAACTTTAGTTGAGAGGAAGCAAATACTACAACTGAAAATAAGGAAAATATTAGTAATTGTTGCTAGTGACACAGCCTTGCCAGCCATACAATATAACTATGCAAAGCAGTTTTTGTTCATTTTCATCCATTATTGTGATTTTTAACTTTCTACTATCATGATTTTTGTGGATGGTAGTCCATAATTGTTCTGTGGCTCTTACTTTGTCCACAAGGGCACAAATGTCTGAGAGTAGTTTTGTATCTTCAGAGTAGGTGTTTGATTGCATTCCTTGATCAAATGAACTTTAGTTTGGGCAGTCTTTTAAGATTTTATTAAGGTATCATTGGTAGTTGCAATATATATTTACTTATTTCTACAGCAATTATACCTAACTTAATATAAACTCACCATTTAGACATTCAGTTGATAAGCTTCCTAGTAATTATACTACAGTTTTTATTGACATAAGGATCACTACAGCAATTCTTGGCTAGTGCTACTCTAGGCATGGATTTTCATCTCTGTTCCCTTCAAAGCTGGGGTAGTATCCTGCTTTGTAAAGAAATCCCTGGACAGAAGAGACTAGCACCCATTTGTTTTTAAATTGCCTTTTCTCCTGCTTTGAGGTGACTCCTCTTTCTAGAAGATACAGTTTTATTTGCTAAAACAGGAAAATGATATTGGCCACAAGTACATATTGTTAATAACATACCACACCAAAGGAACAGTGAAGATTTACAGGAACCTGTGGCATCCTTGTGAAAGTGATGCATGGACATACAGTCTGTCTAGAGGGGAAGACCAAGAAGAGATATCTGTTCTTGAGGAAAGTAAGGTAAGGTCATAAAGCAGCCCGACAGTTTATGCTGAGGCCATAGAGAGCTAAGCTGGGCTTAGAGTGCATCACTTGACTGTTCCACCAATACAGGTAAGAATTTTAACCATCAGTGTGGAGGGACATAAGTATGGCTTCCTGTATATCATGTAGTGAAGTTGATGAGTACCGCTTTCATATTCTTGTTCTACTTGGTTTTCATTTTAGTAGAAGTTTGTTAGGGAATTTTTTTCTTCATCCCATGTGTTCTCCATTCTTCATTCAAAATGCGGTAGTAATCTCTTTAGGTCCACTTATATTCTTGTGTATTTTTTATATATTTATCCCATTATAACAACCTTTCCTTCTTTTTTTTAGGCCTATGGAGGAGCTTATGATGTGATGTCATCCAAGCACTTGCGTGGAGACATGAATTATACTTGGCCAACTGCTGAGGTAAGATGTTGCTGCTTTATGATCTACTGCTCCTTTTTCATGTTTTTGATGGCTAATTTTATTTAGGTGTATATATACACTATGTATGTATATACTTGATCCCATTTTTGTATTTAGGTCTCATTTTAATATGTGTATCAAGTTGCAAGGTTTATAGCTTGTATGGTGCTATAATCCATTGATTGTGGGGCAAATTACAATACCACAGGTGTATTTAGTCACTTCAAAGTGTTTCACAAGCAAAGCAGTTTTATCACATTGTAGACTGTAGTTAGATACAGTTGAAAATTACATATTCAATGAAATTATGAAAAATCAAAATTAGTGAATCAAAATAGAAATGTAATAACACTTTCCCTTCATCAGGTTGCTGTAATGGGAGCCAAGGGAGCTGTATCCATCCTGTATCGTGGTCAGTCAGATGTCGCGAAGTATGAGAAAGAATACATTGACAAATTTGGAAACCCGTTCCCTGCTGCTGTTAGGGGTATGTTAATTTCTTTAATATCTTTTCTTTAATTTCCTTGCATATTATCTTCTCTTGTTTATTGATTTAAAACACAATCTAATTTTTCTTCTCATTTACTTCAACAGGTTTTGTTGATGACATAATCGAGCCACACACAACCAGGCGGCGTATCTGTCAAGACCTGGACAAGTTGGCCACAAAGAAGCTGACCAACCCATGGAAGAAACATGCTAATATTCCTCTTTAAATGTGATTGACTAAATTAACGACATGCTAGTATAGTTTTGTTATCTTTATTGGTTATACAGAAGAAAAAAATCAGGTGGTTGCAGTTTGTATTTAGTTACGGGCATTTTATCTTCCATGTAATAGCCGTTGTACAAAATAATTTAGAATGTATAGTCTTTTCTTTTTCTGCATAAAAAGCAACTGAATTTGTATAGATAAGATTTTATGATTATCTTATTAGAATATTTTTGTAAAATGTAGTCAAATAAAAAGTGATTAATTATAAATATTCTTATATTTACCTCTTAGATTACAAGGATGCTTAGTGGTAAGATTTTCCAAAAACATACTTCATTCATCTTGTCAATAGAAAGCCATGTGTATTTTGGTATCTCAAAGGATATTGTTCTTTTGTTACTTTCTCACAGTTGATGCCATAGGTGCAAAATGATATTAGATACAGAATATTACATTTAAACATTATAGATGGGCAGCTCATGATGATATGAGCTGATATGATATATATGATATGCTCTTATGATATCCCTTTGAAATTTAGATTAGAAATCAGAAATATCAGTAAATTGTAAGATCATGATTATCTGTTGGTTGACCAATTGGCTGATTCTTTAATACTAGCTATTGGTAGAGTAATTGGCCAGTTTATAATGAAGTTTGGGTCCTATTTACACTATGGTGATGGACACATTCAAGTCATGGGTTACATCATCAGTCATTTCTAAGACAGTATTCCTTTTACATCTAGGATGTTATCTTATAAAGTGTTATTCATATTTATTTTAATCAAGGAAGTTTCTTAATGACTATTTTCAAATGCTTATAGATTTCTTTCTGTGAAATTGTTCCTTGTTTATTCCCAGTGTGCTAAGTTATCATTACTTTCAGTTGGTCAAATAAATGCAAACTCTGCTTGCATTACCCTGCTGTGTGTTGCCTTTAAGGTCATATCACACATACTTTTTCCATCATATTTTGCTTTTCCATATAAATCTGAGACTTTCCAGGTATTACATGCACGCATGCATAACGCCTCCCAGATGAAAATTGTTGCAGCCATCTTCATCTGACTGATTTCGATCTTGATCTTGTGCAACAGAGAATCTATACTACTACGGTGTTTTTATTAATAAAGGAAATAATGAGTACATGTAAATTTCAGCTATTTTTCTAAGTATTTCTATACGCAATATAGTGGTCTCATGTACATAGCTATATTTATTTAGAATAATATATGTATGAGAATACTTGTGTGATTCCTGGGACCTCACTCAGCTGCCAGATGTTTGCTTTGCATGAGCATTATCTTTCTACTTTGATAGTAGTGGCGCTGTCAGTGTGAGAAGACTAGACCATTTGCATGCGAAAAGTTCATACAGAAATGGGAAAAAAATTACAGAAAAAGTGCTAGCGCCACTGGGATTTAATGAAATTCCACATTTTGCAGCTTTAGCAGACTGTATTTTCCATTATGAGCGTCGTTTAATTTCTCATGTTACAATGACCATTATCTATATGATAACTTATTTGAGTAACTTTGTGTGTTTTATTAGTATTTGAAGTTATATCCTTCTCCAAAAATCTGTTTTCAATGCTTTCTTCATAGCTCTAACTTCACAATTCTTTACTATTTATATGATTGTCTATGAAATAGGTTGTAATCAAATATGGAAACTCATGTCTACAACTATATCCTCACTGATAATTGAAATAGTGTTCAAGTAAGGAATGCCTTTGGAGAATAATTTCATATAACTTTTTTTTTTTTACTTTTCAAGGACTTCTTTGTCTTCAGATTAGCTGTCAAGCCACAGTTCTAACCTTTTGTAAAGGACAACCCTGTGAATGTTTTTTTTCTTCTTTTAAGATTTTCTTTAATATCTTTACATTATGGTAATATCTGTAATAGACAAGACCTTTACCTCCAAAATTTTATTGTTAGGTTTTCTTCAAGGTACTGTCCAGTATTTTCTAATCTTTCAAGTATTTATATAATAAACAAATATAGGGATTTCATATACTGTATTTAATGCATTAGTCATCTCTTCAATTTGTGTGTTCCTTTTCCATAGATCATATTTGTAAGAATTAGTAGATATTTACTGATACATTCTATATCATCAAATCATATACTTTGGTCTTCCTCTACTCCAAAGCTGAAGCAATTTTTACAATTCCTTATAACTGATTTTCTTTTTATACCATAAAGTCTTTTACATTATGAAGCTATCCTATTTTTTGCTCTTTATTTGCACAGGTACAGAATTAAGTCAATTGATTTTGTGAATCTTGTTTGATAAAGAACATTATGAAAATTTACATTGTGTTACTGTTCCTTCTTTTTCTCTTTTTTCTCATGACTAACATGAAGAACCCTAAGCTAACATATACCTTTTACATATTAGTCATTAATTCTCTATAATATGTTAGACCTATTATTGAGTGACAGGGTATCTCAAAAAAATACATAAAGAGAGTTTGATATATTATATATCCTCATAGCATGAAATGAAAGTAAAACATGATTTCACAGTTCTTACATAAGTAATGGTATTTCTGGATATATCAGCATATTGATGTTTTCTTTCCTTGTCACTGTTCTAATTGCTGTTCAAGGGTATGAAGTCAATATTATGATATTCTGCAAACATTTTTCAGGTACTGGCCACTTTTTTAACTTAAAAAATATAATTATATATATTTTATTTCTACAAAGGCAAGGAAGAGAAAGAAATGAACTTACTTTTCTTTACTATTTACATTATAACAAATATACAATCATAAATTAGTTTATTTACAAATTGCTCACACAGTAAGTTTCAAAATGAGAAATGTAACTGAAAAATATAAAGTCATGATAAAGTTAAGAATACTGTGAGTTGGTTCCTTACCACCTAATTATGGTTACAGTGGCTGAAAAATACCATAAAACAAATTTTAAATCCACTTGGAATTACTACATGAGCAACATACTAGAAATGCAATGTCTGTCCTTCCCCTTTTCAACATGTAAAACATCACAATAACAACATTATACCTGAATCTTTTAATACTTTTGCCATTATTCATTTTCATTAACATTACTGAGATATCTGAGGGTTGTTAATGATGTCCCACAGCCTTTCCTTCCAGCCTTCTTCAAGGAGCTGACAGATAAGAGCATGAAGATCTTCCGAACCATTTAAAACAGACTGCAGATTGTGCACAGATACTCCAATTCTGTAATAGGTTTTAGATAGATTAAAAGAGCTATGGCCAAAGCAATGGATACATTTATATCAACAGCATAAAAGGTCATTCAAAATCAAGTTCTTGTCTCCTAATACCTGAAGACGAAACACAAACCAGAAAACCCACCTGTGATCAGTGACTCGATCCTGAGGGTAATTATACGTTCTGATTTTCTCTGATCTGGCCCTCGTTCCAACCTGAAAGGATAAAGAAAGTAGTTGTTTCAATACTTCCAGACAAGTCTTGATGCATCCTCTGATCAGTAAAGAAAAATATACAATGTTATCAAGACCACACTACAAATCGAGAATCAAAGGTGTAAAATAAACTCAATTAAAGAAGATGATTTACCTGCAACTTCCTATTTGAGGTATAATGGGCCATGTTTTCATCAAGTTGCACCTGGTAGAGCTGTACCCTTAACTTCTTCATGCATTCATCCTTGTTGCGGTGCTGGGACCTTTCCTTCTGACTTTCAACAGCAATTCCTGTGAATTTTTAAAAATTAAACAATTCAAAACTGTATCTTATACTGAAAAGTAGTTGAATTCAAAATAATCACAGCATCTCTG
>NW_020869419.1:456569-469069 GCF_003789085.1 Penaeus vannamei | reverse complement strand
TGTGGAGCGACAGTGTTTGGCTGGGTGCCCAAAACCCCACCATTTTTGACACTAAAGAGGAAGGGGCCGATATGGTCAGACATGATAAAACAATCCACCAATATAAACTCCATGGGGGAGGTCATGTCTACAGAAGCTTATCTTGGCAATATTGTCATAGGAGTTACACTAGCCTCTGGGAGGAATAGCGCAACACTTTACCACTGCATCATAATCAGCAAGGGATGTAAGTGAACATTTTCACAGTCTGACCATCCCTTGTCAAATGTGGGACAAGCATTTGGGGGAATAGAAACAGTTCCAGTACAGATTTTAAGAGAGGGGTAAGGTTTGGCAGGATTGGTTTGCCAGTGAGGTCAGATAGTGTAGATAGCATATGAGCTTGGGATTCAAATATAACTGTGACAAGGCATAAACAAAAGGTAACCTTGCCTACTTGTTTTTGGAGGCACTGTTGAAGATAGTGGCAGTAGAAGGATGAGGGCAAGAGGTTGATGGGTGGCGTGGAGTGGGGTAGTTCTGTGGGGGGGAGGACAGTAAGGATGATGAGTAGTAATAAGGGAAGAGGGGGTAGACATTGGAGAGGACTGTGCAGTAGGAGATAGAGAGGAGAATATTGGCAAAGAGGAAGAGGTGCTTTCTGGCGGCTGAGTAATAACCTGGTTGGGTGTTTGGGAATGGAGTTGTCAGTAAGCAACAAGGAAGGGTATTAGTATCAGGGGTCAGAGCTGCGGTCAGAAACCCATCAAAATCAAATTTGGATAGGCTAGTTGATGAAGGGGCAAGCCTTAATGCCTCTGTTAAGGAATTATTAGCCATGGTGAGCCTAAATAAAATAGGGGAAAGAAACGGTCTACCCCTTAGGGTCCCGATAAGGGATATGGGCTAGGCAATTAAGCAAGGGAATACCATGCCCATGGCTTCCGGAGGTTGTTCTTGACTCACACAAAGCCAGCCTTTCATCCTTTCAGCACTGCTCTCGCAACTTAGGAATGGGATAGAAGGGGATGAAGAAGATACGGAAGAGGAAAGAAGAGAAGAAAAGACAAAGCAAAATTAGTTGAGGCGAGGGCTGAGGCCCAAAGTAGGGGTGATCCTCTACATTGGGCCTCAGTCTCCCTCTCCTACGCCCTCCAACAACAACAATGATCAATTTATTGGGAGGGCTCAAAGGGGAAAGGAATCAGTTCTGAGAACTAAAGAAAGAAAAGGGAGAGCAAAATACAAATGAATATCCAAAACAAGGAACAAAAACAAAGACCTTACATCATCTTCGATCTCCTTCAACTTCTCAAGTGCATCTTCAAGGTCACTCTCGGCTAGCTGCTTCATCTCCTTATCGTTCTCTGGGTCACTGGCCATGCTACGGAGGTCATCAATGTCAGACTGAATTTTGTCAACCTGGAAGCATATGTTTTTGTCATCATTTTTTCTTAATTAACATATCAATATCAAGAATCTATTTTTTTCTGAAAAAAAAAAAAAAAACAGCCATTCTACCTAAGTAGTGTTGATTTAGCCGACTAATATCAGATGCACACTTCATGTTTCTTTACCATCATATTTACTACAATATATTCTACCATAACCATGCAATTAAAAGTCTACCAATATCCTTTCTCCCTTTACTTTATATCAACTTTTAACATTTATCATTATCTCACCTCCTCCAGCAAGACCATTAAGGGTTTGAGCGACCTTGCAGTGAGCTGATCCTCTTCTGTGGGGCTTTGAAAACAGGATCTAAACCTCTTTCTCATTTCCGAAAGACAGTGCTGAACTTTTTCATTGCATAACGACAGCTCTTCTTCAGACCGTGTAGAATATTGAACATATTCATTATATAATTTTGAAAGTATATTGCTTTTGCTTGGTATTCTTTGTTGAGAAAGAATTGGTATTCTTGCATACATATATAAGTCTCTTTTTATGTAATTGCATCCATTTGTATGAATACTCTTGCAAGTTGTATATTCTGGTATTTGATATACTGTAGTCTTTGGCCTATGATAATTGTATGATACAATTCTCATTTTAGAAAGGTTTCGGCATAATTTTCCAGTATGAAAAAGGTGTCTCATTTTCTCTGAGTTCAAAATATATTTTCTCAAATCACTGAAGTTGTGAGCAATGTAATCTCCATCTGTTCTTAACCAATCCTGTAAAAAAAGAGTTGTAAGACTATCATTAATAATGTAAAATTTTCCCCATCTTAGGGCAATTATTATGTAAATGTATACAAGGTATTACTAACATGTTGCAAAATTTTCTTATTATCAACTTTAGAAGGAAATACAAAAGATTTCTTATGTCAAATTCTATTGTTACTTTGTACTACATGACTGAGAAACTGGAAACTGTAGCAAACAATTACATAAACAAATAAATATCAATTAGAAGTTTATAAAAAGTATTACAAAGTACATGAATTAATTGGAAACTCTATCACTAAGCAACATATGAATACATTACTTCTCAATGTTAGTATGTACAGGAAGCAGAAGAGACAACTGTGTATTATCCCTGATATCTAACCACATTGTGTTTCTGCTTCAAACTTTTACCTTTTGACCAGATTTGTAAAGTAAAATTTCATTACAATAATAATGAGGATCCATACAATTTTTCAGAACAAATTTTTACGCAGAATCATTCAGAATGGAACAGCATAATGAGAATCTTTGGCCTCCACACTTCTTGATCTGACAAAAGCCAATAAATAAGCAAATATTTTGTCAAGATATAACTTGGGCCATTTTTTACCTGACAACAAATTGCCACAGAGGTCAAAAATCCCTGTCCTGCCAGAATCTGCAAGGTGGAGGTTTGTTGGCCAAATTTGGGGTCACTTTAGGGAGCACTTTTTGGCCGTCTGAATGAAGTTGTTTATCACTTATGCAGTCTGATTTATGTTTGTTATCTTTGATTTGTGACTGAAGTGCAGGAAGATAAGTTTCTTAGATTTATTTGCTCTATCATTTGCATATACTATTTTCCATAAAAAAGATGGCTGGATGAAACTCGACCTTACCAGCGAATGTCAATTATATTCCTTTAGATGGCATTGTGATATTATTTCCAAGTAGTTCTGTTCCTGACACTTTAAACAATGTTATGTAATTTCTGAAAGCTTTAAATTCAACAATTACTATATCATCTCCTTCACTTATCAGTCTTCCAGCAGACAGATAGGCAGATAACTAACAAATAAAAAATATAAATCTCCTTCATGACTATCTACTAAATATCTTTGGGTTTATTAGACATTCCAAGTAATAATCGAAGGATCAATGTAAGTCAAGTTGAGGTCTTCATGAATAATTCTAAAGCTAAAATATATGTGGTTATATAATGGTTATGTAATATACCCCCCAAAACGGAGCCTTCGCCCTACCTTCCTTACATAAAAACGTTTGTTTAATTGTATATCCGGTTAAATAACACGAAGAACATTGCCTCTGACGGGTGGGTCGCATATAGAGTCCGTCGAAGTCAGAGTCAAATGATAACATTCGGAGGAAAAAATTATAATGATTGAATATGAAATCAACATATATATGTTATTTGAACACTCTAAAATAAAAAAGACATTCAAAACAGTATAACACAACGACAAAATTTGAATAAATGAGGCAAAAAGTTCAACCCGTAAAATAAAAATGTAAAGCCACGCTCCACACTCTCGGACACAATGTTTATAAACCAACACGTTTCGTTCTGAGAACTTCGATGGGTTAGAGGAAGCTTTTCCTCGTTCACTCCCATGAAAATTCGTCCATCCTCCTTCTCTCTCATTTTCTCGAAATTCTTCCTTCCTATTCCCAACATTTATCCTGCATTATCTTCTTATTTTTCTTAAATTTGTTCACCTGTTCCCGAGAACCACGTGCTTTTTCAAACCGCAGAACCACACGTGTTGTTCATCTTTAAGAGAAAAAAAGTCGCCCTGTTATTCAATAAGTTGTGTACTTTCGGAAAATTTCCGTCTGTATACGGTGAAAATGTCGTTCTTCTGTCTGATGCAGGAATTTTACAAATATTTCTTCAAAGGTGAGTTGAAAATAAGTGTAAGAGAGAGAAGAAAGGTGTTTATGATGAGTTATATTGGTGTGTTAAAAGGCAGGATCGATTTCTGTGTTTCGTGTTATAAGTTATGCAAGGTTGAATTAGTTATATTTGGTCTAAGTTATGGAGACAAATTGACTCGTATGAAAGGAAATGTTAATAAACGCCATTTACCAGTGATAACATGACAGGGATGGTATGATTCAAGTAGCGGTACTTCTTTCTTCTGTTATAGGGTACTTTATTGCTATTGTTTCCTTTACTCAATTCCTGATTGTTATCCACAGTAAATTTTCCAAAATTAGATGGTGGTGTCTCAATAAGAGATGATGATACCACTCTCAGGTTAGGTTTGGGCTTATTACCCAAAAATAACATTTACCTGCAGATACTCTCGTGTGCTGTACGCCTTACCATATGAAATTGGTGTAATTATTACTGAGAGCAACGTACCCACCAGAGACAGAGCCCCAAAACTAGGGTATCATGTGAACCCAAACTGCTAATCTAAACTTTTCTACCTTCTATTTATATCTTAGACAGGGGGGCAAACCCCCCAGTACCCTCCATATATTAGCACTTCATGCCAACCTATAGAAAATGGCCATATAATGGTCATATACCAGTGAATATGAAGCCACTAGAGCTTAAACTATGTTGTTTCTTATTCTATTTCATACGCTCAATAAGATTGCGATGTCTGTTTCCCTCTTATCTCCGTGCGCTGTACACATAACACTGGCCATTGTTTTTATATTCCTGTGTAACAAGAAAATTTCAGATCAGTTGTGATAAGGGGAAAATGATAAGCAATTACAGAAACAGCAGTGGTGCCTTTCATATAAAAGAATCTCATTGTATTGGCTTTGTTGTACCTAAATTAATTTGGAAAAAACTTGAATGTGAACAATATATATTTCTGTGATTAGTAGCTTTTTAATATTATTTCTCCCAAGCCCTGCACTCCAAATTTGGATTTATTAGAAATATGCAAAATGATGCATGGAAAGGTCAGTATTAAAATTCATATTATTTAAACTATCTCCTTCCACTCTGAAATTTGTATGGCAGACCTGGTGTCTGAAAATTAGTATGCAAATATTGTGTATCTAAAAAATAATAATAATAAAAGATAATGAGAAAATTTTTTTATTGGCAATTTAATCTTTGCATTTGTTAAGTACATTTACAAGAAATACTAGTGAGTGACAATGCAAGAAATACTCTTATTCTACTCCCTCACTCACTCACCTTCACACACACACACACACTCACTCAGTCACTCACCTTCACACACACACACACTCACTCACTCACTCACTCACTCACTCGCACTCACTCGCACACTCACTGCACTCGCAACTCACTTGCACTCGCACACTCACTTGCACTCGCACACTCACTTGCACTCGCACACTCACTTGCACTCGCACACTCACTTGCACTTGCACACACACCTCACTCACACACACACACACACACACACACACACACACACACACACACACACACACACACCACACACACACACACACACACACACACACAAAATCACATATACATAGTACATGCACTAATACTATGGAAATATATATCTATAACATTCAGTAGTGAGGTTTATGCAGTTAGTTGGTATATTGGATGATGAGTGCTACTTTTCACCGACATCATCTCTCCTAATAAAGGAGAAATAAGTTTTGTCTTCAGTCATATTATTTTTGTTACTGTTGATATTGTTATCACCATTATACTTTTATTTCGTTGAAGACTAGTCAGTATTTTACTGTTATGGCTGAGAAGCCTCTCTGAGCCCATGAATTTGATTTTTAGATTTCTTCCATTATTTATTTATTTATTTTTATTTATTATTTTTTATATTAATCACTGGAGAAGAAAACAGTGGTTTGTTATTAAAAAATGCTTTATCTTTCATATATTCCAAAACCTAATGTGCAAGAAATACAGGGGTGGATCTATCTCTTTGAATAGTTTGTAACTTTAGAATAACGTAAGCTTGTCTTTTAACCTTGCTTGCGTCTTGGCTGCCTTAAATAAGGTTCACAAGACTGCTGTGGCCAGCGATGTAATGCCCACCCTTGTATGTCTTCCAGGATACTGATGCATTAGCAGCAATACGTGATAGTGGATTTATCAGGCCATTAAAGTGTGTCGCACCAGTCAGCGGAAGGAGCGCCCTCGCCCACTGCATCAGCCACCATGGATACCTCATGGGCTAGCCTGAAGGTGAAGCTGATCCCCCCGATCATGAGCACCCTGAAGGACTTCAAGTTCAAGAGCATGACGCCGGTGCAGGCGGCCTGCATCCCGATGCTGCTCAGCCACAAGGACGTGGTCGCCGAGGCCGTCACGGGCAGCGGCAAGACGCTGGCCTTCCTGATCCCGGTGCTGCAGATCCTGGAGAGGCGCGAGCAGAAGTTGAAGAAGCACGAGATCGGCGCCCTAGTGGTGTCGCCGACGAGGGAGTTGGCCACTCAGATCCACGAGGTGCTGCAGGGCTTCCTCAAATATCTCCCCGGGCGCACGTCCATGCTGGCGGTGGGCGGCTCGTACCCCAGCGAGGACATCGACCGCTTCAAGGCAAACGGGGCGCACATCCTCATCGGGACGCCCGGGAGACTGGAGGACCTGCTTGGCCGCCAGATAAGTGACTGCGGGAGCTTCGCGGACGGCGTGCGCGCCCTCGAGGTGCTCATCCTCGACGAGGCGGACAGGCTGCTGGACATGGGCTTCCACTCCACCATCAGCACCATCATTGCCTACCTGCCCAAGCAGAGGAGGACGGGCCTCTTTTCGGCCACGCAGACCTCGGACGTCGTGACTCTCGTCAGGGCAGGCCTCAGAAACCCAGTGCAGGTCAAAGTCAAGGAAAAGGACGCCACGGGTGACGAAAGGACGCCCAAAAGTCTCATGAATTTTTACATGGAGTGTGAA
This sequence comes from Penaeus vannamei, assembly GCF_003789085.1. Taxonomy (NCBI): domain Eukaryota; kingdom Metazoa; phylum Arthropoda; class Malacostraca; order Decapoda; family Penaeidae; genus Penaeus; species Penaeus vannamei. The sequence goes on along the minus strand of NW_020869419.1, from coordinate 462,052 downwards.
CCTGATAAGAAATTCGCAACCCTGCTCGCGGTCTTGAGGGAGAAGAGGAGTGAGAAGTGCATGGTGTTCTTCCCCACGTGTGCGTGCGTGGAGTACTTTACGATTATTCTGAAGGAGACCTTGAAGAACATGAAGATCCTGTCCCTGCACGGCAAGATGAAGGACAAGAGATTCAAGATCTTCGACGAGTTCCGTTCCCTGGCGAGCGGCGTCCTGCTGTGCACGGACGTGATGTGCCGCGGCGTGGACATCCCCCGCGTGGACTGGGTGATCCAGTTCGACCCGCCGTCGTCCGCCACGGCCTTCGTGCACCGCTGCGGCCGCACCGCCAGGATCGGCAACGAGGGCAACGCCATCGTCATGCTGCTGCCCTCGGAGACGGACTACGTGGAGTTCATCCAGATCAACCAGAAGGTGACGCTGCGCCGCCTGAAGCCGCCCGCCGAGGTGCCCGACCTGCACTGGCCACTTTAAGATGCGGAGGCTGCGCTCAGGAAACCGTCAGGGGTGTCATGTGGAAAGTTGCGACCCAACACACTGCCAGCTTTCGTCGTCTTCAATCAAGTCGGGTATAGTTTTCACTTCTTAAGCCAGAGCTGCACGCAATTTTTCTTTATATTCCCATGGATTACGCTGTAAGATAGGACTGAGATCATCTCGGCAGCCGGGTCCACTTCTAGCTTCGGCCTCTGGGTGCAGGATGTCGTCTGCAAGGGGGGTGCTCCCGAGCAAGAATCTTAAAGGAAGGTTTAGCAACAGTGACCGAGAACTTCACCTGCATCGGTCGAGTCCAGACTTTCCAACGCGGAATCCGTTAAGCAAGGATTAAGCTCATGGCGGGAGCTCAGTGGCCGGGAGGCGAGTATGTCGGGAGGGATGTACGAGCCCCCAGACGGGCGAGTAGGCCCTGGCGCGATTGGGTAGAGGCGGGGGGGAATTGTCGTCGAATTTTAATTCGGTTTAGGCAGTTGGGAGGATCATTTAGCTATGGAGGAGAATAAGAAAGCGCTAGAAAGTACAGAGGGAAGACAGGAGCTCAAGGAGATTGAGAGGGAGAGAACGGTGTCACACTGCTCACCCTAGAGCTAGGGGACAGGTAAGAACGCAGGATTATCTTTCTGCTGGCGGATTATGATGAAGGGTGTCAGAAGGGGTAAGATCTCTAACGAGCTCGGACCTTCGAGGCGCCAGCACTTCCGGACTGGACGGAGTCGACTGAACTTGAGCTAGTTGGGGCTGGAGAGTCACTGTTAGGTGGCGAACAATGAATTACTCAAAAAATGTGGTGATCTATGTTATTTCTATATCCTTCAGTATTGATGTGTTCTGTTTTGTTATGTGTCTTCTATCTTCGAGACGAATGATTGTTGGGTTTCAATTGATTGGCCGTGTGTGGATGTGTGTATACACTCAAGATTATCTGTACGAGGGACGTTTGTAATTGTGTTGTTACTCTGTTTTCCTTTCTACTACCACTGTAAAGTGAGGTTTGCCTTATTTTCATGCACTCACTTCCCTTTTTATTTCGTCATAAATGATTTCTGTGATCAATAATTTTGATAAATTGCTATGCTGATTGTGTTCTTATATATTGATAAAACTTGGTCGGTCCTCATTGTGGTTAAAAGGTGGAATAGGAGCAGAAAAGGAAACTTTATAGATGACATGCGGAAAATTGAATGGGTTATAAAAGTTTAAGAATATATTTGTCTTTATCACTGCCTCTACGACGGCAAAATAAAATCATACAAAAAGACTAATTTTCTTCGTAGGTTTAAGATTTAATATTTTAGCACTACTTCACTTTACTTCTTCATTGTTGTTAATTTACAGTGATGGTATTTAATATAAATTTACAATCAACAGGTGAATCTCACTAAAGTGGCTAAGAGTACTTTGTGTGATTTAGTTAGTGACTTAAGTCGAATGCGCATGGGATGAAGAATCTCCTTAAAACGATTCTGTTTGATTGGAAACTTATAGATTGGATGTTTGCAATTTTTTTACTCTTAGCCTTTCTATTGTATTTTCTTTCTTTTTTCTCGTCTCTTATGTTTTGTTAAAATTTTTCTTATAATCGGCTTGGTTTCCTTGATTTGGTGTCTGCTACTATTACACGTGACTTTAACTTCTATTTTAATCTATCCTATTATATGGTCGGGTATTTCATATCAATATATGAGTATTGTTTTTTCTATCATATATTTACTTAATAGTGAATGTTATTTCTTTAGTTTAATTTATTAGATAATATAGAAAATAGTCTAACCGTTTATTTGAGCATAGTATGGTAAGTTGAGGAATTATAGATAAATAATTAGGAATATTATAATATATATTATATATTATTAGTAGTAGATGAATTATTAGTTAGTATGTGAGTAGTAATAGGTGTCGGTAAGGGTGGTTGATGGTATGTGGTGAATAATGCATTGGTGGATTGTTTGGGTAGTAGCAAAGTAATTATTTGTAAGATTGATTAATATATGTGATTTATAGTAATTAGTTTTGTCGACATAATACATTATATACATATTATATATGTGTGTTGTGGTGTGGTGTGTGTGTGTGTGTGTGTGTTGTGTATGAGCTCTCATCAAATCAACTATACTCATTTTTTCAAATAATCATTCCTACTTTAATTCTCCTCCTAGTCCACAAAACACGACCTAACATTTGCTCATTTCTCTATCATCATCGCTCTCCCACCATCTTCTCATGTCTCTCTTCCTCGCTTTTTACTCCTGCTTCTCCATGCCTCCCTCCTACTCAACTCCTCTCACTCCCGTCTCACCACCACACCTAATCCACCACCCAGCTCCCGTTCTCTCCTATGCATCCGACGTCGGGGACAGTGTTTTCAGTTAACTTAAAAAACTTCACTATTTTTTCGCGAATTCGTAGCACTTTCTTTTCACATGATTAATACTAAATCATTCGACTCATAACTGCTAAACAAGGAACGTTTAGCGTTGGCAGATTATGATGATTAATCTAAGAGTCGTCTCTGCAGAATCTACTTTGCGGAAGATAACTGACGGTGCTGGCTTCGCACTTAAGATGTATTGCCGATAGCGTTGGATTTTTATGTTTTGCATGTGGATTAAATAGGGTGCTTCTGAGGTTGTTCCATTATCTTGGTAATGATGTTATTTGTATCTTCTGGAGAGGATGATTAATGAGATAGGGGTTGGGGGGGGGGGGGGTATGGTTGGTAGGGTATTGGATTAGATTGAGTACTTGTCTGTGAAAGTTTCCGTCATTTTCTTTAATAGGATACAACACTTAATTTAATCTTACATATGTCCAAATTTACAGATGAAGAGAGAAGAGAAAGATTATAGGTAGATAGTTTTTAAGACTCTAGAGGCGCAATAGGTTACGTAGAGAATAGAAGTTCTACAATTGGATATGGGTAAACGAGCAAATTGTGACGTAAGTGTAGATGTGCATTGTAAGAGACGGAGGAAATTTAAATGGAGTATTATTAGTTGCGAATTTTGAAGGTAGTATTCTTATAATCATGACTAGTGGAGTTGTTTTTTATTGATAATAGTTTGTATGGACAAGATCTTGTAGTGAAGGCCCGTTCCACGTGGGTGTTGATGTCCATTAATTAGTAAGGATCGAGTTACTGTGTTGCTACGAGATAGGATTATGAGACTATTTCCGCCTTTGGGGCATAAGATGCTTTTAGTTTTTTTTAGGAAAGAAATGCGAATCTCAAAATTACAAGTTTGGTTTAGATAGAATCATTTATTAATCAGAACCTCTTTTCCCCTCCCACCATATTCATCTCAATCTTTCCCACGCTGTAAAATAGCTTGTGGGATTACTGTTCTTGGAATAAAGAATCTGCAGCACTTAGTTGTTTTTTTTATCGCGTTTTTAGGGAGAGGGCGTGGTAGAGACGGACACTTGGTAAGGACATGGTGGCTCAGACCGAGGAGCCATTGACAGAAAATCATTTGTTCAACAGAAGACAAAACAACGGGGATTTAATACTCTTTGGCCTTCATTGAATACCGTCCCGGGCGCCTTATTATAACGTTATTATGAAATGTACCTTGTGGCCAAGTTAACTGCCTCTGTATGAACATAACAAATCAGTAATTACGTCTAATAAATAAGCCATAATAAGACATAAGCTAAGCTAAAACTTATAAATAAGCATACCATAGCTAAAACAAATTAACACATGATTTCAATATGTAAGATATTGATGATTACATATATAGGGTTTTTAATAGCTGTTCCATTTTGACCATACATTATTATTCATATAGAGAGAGGCTAAAAAGTTTTTTGAACCAAGACCAAGCATTGACGGTTTTGACTTTTACATTACAATCAATCTGTAACGTGTTTTTTAATGATAAATAGTGACAAAGTGCACAGGGTGTCTTATTTAAAATCAGATCATTATTTTTCCTCAGACAACAATGTAATGAAAATTATAGTATAATATTCATTCCAACCTAGGTTTCTAGGATGAATAATAGGCATTGACAATAGATGTAGTTATAATTACTGGCTAGTGTTATAGGTAGACCTTCCTCAATTGATGAAAAAGCGGTTTTATATTATTAGGATTGTTTCTATTCTTGCTGGTGTGTGGCCTGAGAACAGCTGAGGTGTGAGACATTTCTAGATCTTTTTTTTTTTTTTTTTAAGGCGCAAATGTATTTCAAGTATCTTTCATAGTGGATTAGTGACAGAACTTTTTTGGCATTCAGCCTGAAGGGTAATCTCATATCTGCTTATTTTGAGATTGTCATTATTACTTCCCAGAAATATTCCTATCTTTATGTTACTTATGCATTTTTATACGCCCATGAGAATGTCAACTTGTCTTTCTTTCAAGGTCAGCCGTTCTCAAAACCTCTGGGAGACGATTCGATGAGTGTAGTTGGAGAGTGGTTGAGTCTTGTACAGTTCACTGGCTGTTGCTTTGGACCTCTTTTCTATATATATGAGATGAAGGGTTGGCGAGACGTGGACAGAGTGCTTACCGCGGAATTTTCGCGGTGGTTTCATACGGCGTGTCACTGAGAGCATGTGAACACCATTGAGTAAATCAAAGGTTTTGATATTGAGGAAGCTGAAGGTCATGGAAATCCACACTTTACAATTTGTAGACCCACTATATATATTACATTATACAGACACGCACATAACACATGATTATATACGCTATACATATCATACACACACACCAACACACACACACACACAACACACCGACACACACCACACACACTACACACACACACATCACACATATATATTATACTATATATATATATATATATTATATACTATATATATACACACACACACACACAACATCACAAACACAACACACAGCACCACATATATATATATATATATATATATATATATATATATATACTATATATGTATATATAATAAATAGTATACACACACACACAACACACACACACACACAACACACGAATATA
>NW_020869419.1:446569-451569 GCF_003789085.1 Penaeus vannamei | reverse complement strand
CATGTGTGTGCGAGCGCCTCCTTCAGTTCCAATTAGCAGATGCATAGGCCAAGGAGAGACTTGGGAAGAGCCACGACAGCGGCGCCCACCTGCGTCAGATTGGTGGCGTTCCCGGGCGAGAGGAGCTTCACAGCGTATCTGGGGATGTCCTCGGCGCCCGGGCTGAGGCCTTCGGTGTCCAGCCCGGGGAAGGCCTCGGAGGCTAGGTCGGAAGGCGACGCCTGGGACAGTAAATCCTTCCACTCCTGGTACTCCAGAAGGCGCACGCCCTCGCACAGCCCTTCCCCGGGTCCGCAGTGCGCGGCTTGAGCTTCCCGGAGCGCCTGGGCGAAGGTGAGGACGGCAACGGCAGCGGCGGGCGCGGCGGCGTCGTAGGCGAAGTCTAGGGCGTCGCACGAGGAGCACTCAGACAAGGCGGCCACGTACTGGCGCCGCGGCCCGTCCTCAGAGGACAGGTCCCGCTGCAGGTGCTCCGAAAAGTCGGGGAGCACCTCGGCGATGCGCTGCAGGAGGATGGTGGGCGTGGTCACGCCCTCCAGCTCGGCCACCGGTACCGGCCCGCCCGTGTCCTGCAGCACCAGGATCTCGGCCGGCCCGCCCTCCGCACCCAGAAAACGCGCCAGCTTCTGCACTTTGTGCCGCGTGCCCAGCAGGACCACAGTGCCCGGACCCTTGCGCAAGGGCTTGACCAGGTCGGCGGGGTCCTCCGCCTTCAGCACCTTCTCCAGGCAGCGGTAGCCATCCTCGGCGGCCGTGATGAAGTGCTGCATGAGGACCTCGCCCTCGACGTCCGCCGTGTGGACCACGCTCATTGACCTGATCCCAGCGCCGGCTAGGACGTTGGTCACCGCCTGAAGGAGGACGTTCGAAACAGGGTCATACAAAACATCAAGGAGAAACATTTGGATTGGACTGCTTCGAGTGAGCTCTCTGGTGGACTGGGCTTGCATTTCTTATCCTTCTGTCTTGGACAAAGTTGTGTATAAACTAGCGACTTTTTTCTTCCTATAAAGTATACCATAACGTGACCAAAGAAAACGAACGTAATGCTAACTCGCGCACCTAGAGATTCCACAACTACCATTACCAACGCCATCCACACAAGCAATACCAGCAGTCTCACAGCACCTGAAACCCTGAAAGCAAACCCTTCAGAACTCGCCTTAGCGGACCGTTGCGGAGCGGGCGCCACGAGGTCGACGGGTGTGCGGACGGAGGCGGGGCGCGGACCGTAGGCCAAGAGCGGCACGTGGAGACTGCGGGTCGCGCGGCCGACGGCGGAGGCGGAGGCTGCGTCGCCCGGGCCTGAGGGGATGTTCACATGTCAGCAAGCTTTCTGTTCAATACTCTCGTTATTAACTGTACTGACACTGTATATATATATATATATATATATATATATATATATATATATATATATATATATATGTGTGTGTGTGTGTGTGTGTGTGTGTGTGTGTGTGTGTGTGTGTGTGTGTGTGTGTGTGTGTGTGTGTGTGTGTGTGTGTGTGTGTGTGTGTGTGTGTGTGTGTGTATGTATATATATACACATTTTTTATCGCACTGAGCGAATTCCTGTACTCCGTCAGTGAAACTGCTGTCATATCAATTCACATTTTTCCAGACTTTTCTTTAAAAAAAAAAACTCAATACCCAGTGTAAGTGCTTCAATCTACAGGTTGGAGAATCTACTCTAAATTACAGTAAAGAATAGTATTAATAATCCCCCCCCAAAAAAAAAAAAAAATCGATGGTAATAACACCCAAAACAAACGCACACAATTCATCTTGGTAGAATAATTACCCAAGAACCCGAGAGAGACAGCCGGGTTGATGCAGTCCCTTGTGTCGTCTGCGAGCGAGGCCAGCGCCATCTTCACGGAGCGCTCGGACTTGCCGCATGTGTCTACTACTCTCAGCCCTGCGAAATCACGAAAAATCATGGTCATCTTTTAACCAAATCATCTTTCGAGTTCACTCTTTAACTGCAAAACAAATTAACGAAGCAGTAATAAGTGTATAAAGAGTGAATGAGACCAGTGACCTAGATAGAGGGTGGGCAGGGACTGTGATGGCAGTTTGTTTTCCTGTGACGGGCTTGTTCATTCTTAGCTGATTTAAATTAGATATTGCTTAATTCTCCCTGTTTCCGCCCTAGCATCTGTTTTCCTGGCGGCTTTACTAAATATTAGATGATAAAGAAAACGGATATAAATTATAAAATTGGACCGTATACTATAATGAAACGGAAGAATGTTAGATTATAGTTACAGTAAGTAGGATCAGTCTGGTGATTATAAGATTCCATGCGATACTTTCTTATTGCATGTTTAAAAATGATATACAATAAATACATTACCAAGCCAATATTGTAACATTCAACAATGCACCCACATCTCTTTATAGAAACTGTCTTCGATGTATAACTAACGAAAATGCGACATTGAACCTGTAAACATGATTTATCTAAAAAGTGTGTTGAAGGTTTAAAGTTGCTACATGGGACTGGCTCTATCTTTGGCGATGCCCAGCTAGAAGACCCAGCGTACGTGACATCGAATGAAAATTCCGCCGCTGTTGGTAAGATGTTTTATGGTCAAATGTTATGACTGATCTTAATAAAGGATGGGAAGAAGCTGAATATTCTTTTGTATAAGAAAAGAAAATACAAAATAGAGCAGGGGCCAGCAACATACGCCCCGTGAACCAGATCGGCCTGCCATTCAAAGTATTTTGACCCTCTGTCATCTTGCTTCACCCAGCTTGTTCAGTGTTGAGATTTGAGATACAGATTTGGTAATGGGTTAACATTACTGCTCCCATTCATTACCTATTAAGATTGATATAGCCTACCACGGTCTCACAAGTAGGCCAATAGCCCCTACCCACGCTCTAAAAGGCTGCCGTCCCCGAGTGAAGATAATAAGCATCTTAAAACCTAATCCAAAGATCTATAGTGAGTTTTAAACCTGATACCATCTTGCATACTGCATCTTTGTCTAGCGCACGTCGGCCATCGCGGCGAAAAGTGTTTCTTACGTTCCATATGAAATCTGAATGATACATATATATTTTTCTATGTGGATGATTGTCTAAAGATTAAGGTACACTCCAAAGATGCAGAGACGACCCAAAGAGTGCAAAGAAAGGTACTGAAAATTCTCTATTCTCCAATTCTCTAACCCTACCCAGCGTCACTCCCGGAATCAGTTCAAGTTCGTTGACCTTTTGCACCGCCAGCCTCGTCGCTTCCATGATCTGCATCTCGGTTAGGCCCAGCTGGTGGAAAAATCAGAAAGAAAAAATATATTGTCCTGTCATTTGCTCTCTCTCTCTCTCTCTCTCTCTCTCTCTCTCTCTCTCTCTCTCTCTCTCTCTCTCTCTCTCTCTCTCTCTCTCTCTCTCTCTCTCTCTCTCTCTCTCTCTCTCTCTCTCTCTCTCTCTCTCTCTCTCTCTCTCTCTCTCTCTCTCTCTTCTCTCTCTCTCTCTCTCTCTCTCTCTCTTTGTCTGCCAGTCCATCTATCTTTCTGTCTATTTATCTGTCTATCTATCTTTATATCATTTATTTCACTTACACTAAAACGACACAAACACATGCAAATACGCTTTCCGTGTTATTGCTTTTACTGTTGCCATTATTACTGCTATTACTATCAACGCTATTACAGCCGCTACCTTATTAATAACAGCAGTAATCATGATAACGGTACAAACTACTTTCCTAATTACAAGCAGTAATGATAGTTATGATAATGATGATAATGATACTATTGCTGCTGCTGCTGCTGCTACTACTACTACTACTACTACTGCTACTGCTACTACTACTACTACTACTACTACTACTACTACACTACTGATAATAAGAACAATACAGAAAATAGTAATGATAACGTCATCAGAAGTAGCAACACCAACATGCTAATGATTACAGTCTTTATCCTTATCATCAGTTAACATCAGTTAACGACACCAGCAAAAGACGCACCGAACGCGCATCCTCATCTCACCTTCGAACAATCTCGACCCGTGTGAAGAGGCAGAAGTTCTGTCAAGACGACGTCCCCGCCCACGAGGAACACCTCCCCCTCGCCCATGGGAATACACGCCCCCGACGCCCAGCCCAGACGCAGGAGCAGACCCGCCCATACCCAGGTCCGCACGGTCACGCCCATCCTGTTGGCAAAGGGAAAAAAATGGTTGACCCGAAAATTCTAGCAACGATGATGATGGATACTGTATTACTATTAAGAAAAATGACTTTGGTGATTGAGATTTTTGCGGAAATGAGAATTAAAGATCAGGTAACAGTCATGATAAGTGCGATGCAGCTAATAGCACTACTAGTATTGCTAATAGTGATAATTGTAGTAATAGTAACAGTGGAATAACATATGATAGTGATATCAATGGTAATTAATAGAATAATAAAAGTAATAATGAGAATGATAACAATGATAACGATAATAGATAATGTTGATGACAATAGTAGTAATGATGATAATGATAATATATATGTCGATAACTATAACGATAATGATAAAGAAGGTAATATGATGATACGATAATTTGTTCTGGATCAATATCCGGATCGCCAACGAAATTTAATAGCATCTGGTAAAAAAATCTGTTCATAATTTCTTGAGTTATCCTGCTAACCAGTGAACAAACAAAGTACTTAACCAACGCAATGTGATTATAAAATTGATAGTAATAAAGATAATAAAAATAGGAAATTGTTATAAATGATAATGATAATGGTTATAATCCTAACAAGACTAATGATAGTAATATTTATTACTAAATTATCATCCTTATTATTATTATGATTAAATAATAATGATGATATTGATGATACTAATAATACCAATAATGAAACAGTTACTACTACTACTGCTAACAACAACAACAACAATAAGAAGAAGAATGATGATGATAATGATAATAATAATAATGTAGATGATAATGATGATGACAGTAATAATGAGGACAATATATAA
>NW_020869419.1:418748-421248 GCF_003789085.1 Penaeus vannamei | reverse complement strand
ATAGTAATATACGATGATAATAGTGATATCATTATCAGTATTATTATCAGCATTGTTAAAAACATTGATAATGGTAATAATAATGATAATAATAATATCCTTATTATTATGACTATCATAATGATCAGGATAATGATAATTACGATGATGATAATAATAATGATAATAATAACAATAATGAAAATAATGTTAATAGTGATAATAATAATGATGACAATAATGTTAATATTAATAATGATAATAGTAGTAATTACACTGATGATAATGATAATAAAAAGTATGTAATAAAAATGGTAAAAGTAATGATAATGATAATAATAACAATTACAATAATAATAATTATAATATTTATTCTGGTAATAACAATGATAATGATGACAACGATGATATCTGCAACAATAATAATATCAACAACTTAATGATGATGACAATGATGTTACTTATGACAATAACAATAATATTGATGATTATAATAAAGATAATGATAGTAACGATATATTCATACATATCATGTATATATATATATATATATATATATATATATATATATATATATATATATATATATATAATATATATATATATGTATTAGTATGTTATATATATAGTGTGTGGTGTGTGTATTTGTGTAGATAGACAAGTATGTTACTTATATAGTTCATGGCAACACTCAGTAGTATTGGAAAAGATAATGATAACAATGATGATATCAGTAGCAATAATAATGATGATAAGATGATAAAAATATCAGTGATAATGATGAAAAATATTACGTGTAACAATAATAATAATTTTGATGATTATTATAATGATAAAAATCATAAAATCATACATATATATAATGTCTAAATATATATATGTATATATTATATATATATATATATATATATATATATATATATATATATATATTATATATGTGTGTGTGTGTGTGTGTGTGTGTGTGTGTGTGCGTGTGTGTGTGTGTGTGTGTGTGTGTGGTGTGTGTGTGTGTGTGTTGTGCGTGCAACAGGAACAACGAAGGGAAGGACAAGAAAACACACGAATATGCCGAAGCATTAGCGAAAAGGCCTTCGGCATAATCGTGTTTTCTTGTTGATAATATTGTGATTCCACACGTATACTATGTGTGTGTGTGTGTGTGTGTGTGTGTGTGTGTTTATGTGCAGATAAAGTATTTACCTGTATAGTTCTCGAAAATATCATAAGATCATGGCACTCCTCAATGGCACGAGAAAAGATAACAATGCCGTTCCTCCTTTCCAAAAGAGTCCCCAGGCACGTGTGTCGGCGGAGCAGGCATTCCCTCTGAAGGCCGCTCCTGGCGTCTCGAAGAATGACAAAGGGCAAGATGCAGCCACGAGGGCGCCGGAAAGGATATCTTTTATGTCGTTACCTAAGTATTAAAAGGTTTGGTACGTGTAGGTTGAGAGGATTTTGACGAAAAGGTGATTCGTTTCTTTTTCTGGCGTCTCCAAAGTGAAGAAAATAATGGATCGACAGACTGTTAGATATGCCGTACATAATGATTTGTGAATACCACACAGGAACACGACTGTGTCAATTTTTATAGTAACTGATATCTTAAATACTAAAAACAAATTACATTTCTTTTAGAGTAAACCTAAAATCCCTGCCTAAGTAAAACCCTCTCTCTCTCTCTCTCTCTCTCTCTCTCTCTCTCTCTCTCTCTCTCTTCTCTCTCTCTCTCTCTGTATGTGTGTGTGTGTGTCTGTCTGTCTCTCTGCCTTTCTTTCTTTCTCTCTCTCTCTCTCTCTCTCTCTCTCTCTCTCTCTCTCTCTCTCTCTCTCTATCTGTATGTGTGTGTGTGTGTGTGTCTCTGTCTCTCTGCCTTTCTTTCTTTCTTTCTCTCTTCTCTTCTCTCTCTCTCTCTCTCTCTCTCTCTCTTCTCTCTCTCTCTCTCTCTCTCTCTCTCTATCCTCTCTCTATCTCTCTCTCTTCTTTCTCTCTCTCCTCTCTCTCTCTCTCTCTTCTGTAAAGTTAGAATCACCCAAAAATTCGTTGGAAGCCACCTTTTAATGCACTTATGCATACCTCAGTTTGAATAGTTTAATTTTTTTTATGTGGTTGTAGTACTTTATTTGTTCAGAAAGATAACACTTTAGTGTTTATATATCTGTATAATTAATATTACACTAGATATTGGGAAATTTATGAATCTACGTAAAATATAATAGTTTATCCTATTATATTTACCCTGTATAGTTTTCTTTGGTGTACCTACTACATTTTCTTTGTAATAAGGGTACTCTATTATATTCGCTTGCCCTGTATTATATCCAGGTTGGATAATCAATATCATCATTGGGAATAGATATATTTTTAATTTGTTTCTTGAAAGATTATATTTGAGTTATGAAAATATGGTATGACTTAAGAAGGATGTAAAGCCTGTAATATATGGGGTCTGAGTAGAAGTTAGATTATTAAGTTTATGGAAAATAACCACAGAGAATAGAAATGCATGCCATTTGAAATA
>NW_020869419.1:388748-391248 GCF_003789085.1 Penaeus vannamei | reverse complement strand
CGCTCATGGCTTGGTTGGCTATCTGTTGCATAATTTTTTTTCTCTCCTTCTTTTTGGTAGATATGTTAATCCCACTTTCTAATATCATTCTAAGCAGGAAAACAGTACTAATCATAAATATCTATAGCTTGACTATTGCAAGCATTAACGGTGATACATGTTTTTTTTATTACTACATTCAGGTTTATTTCATGTTAAAGTATTTATCGTTTGTAAAACTAAAACAGATAACAACCATATATTTAAATTTATCTTTATCTACCTATCTATCTATCAGTCTACATGAATTTAGCAGTTGATGAGCAGATGAGATCATGTCAGAGCAGGGAAATCATTATGGGATTATTCATACTAAATAATCTTGAGTAAGCAAGGCACTTGAATATTTAATATTGTGTAAAGATTTTTTTCTTACTACACGCCCTATATTATATACGGCAGACTAAGGCATTTGTTTCATTCAGTAGTAATTTCCTGTTCCTAGGAGATCCATGTTTTTTTCTCTTTCCAATGAAATAATTTGAATGAATTTGTTGTTTTTATTGTTACTACGGTGAATTCTGTTATTAATTGTTATTATCATTTTCACTAATGAGTATTACCATTATCATTATTACTATTTTCATCATGATCATCATCATCATCAAAATAATAATAATGACAGTGACATAATAATAACAATAACAATAATAACGACAGTGATAAAGACAGTGACTACGACATTAACAATAATAATTATTAATATCATCATCATCACTTTTATCCGCATCTTTGTTACTCGTGCTATTATTTCATATTGTCTTGAAAATAATATTCCAGCATTCAGTTTTTCGAGGCAGAAATCATTTTTCAAAAATTCTAATAACATTCTACTTTTATACTCAGTAACTTTTATTTTCAACTTCATTAAACTGTAATTATGGAATTGGGTACATCGGTAATAGCATTTTAACTTTGTGACGTTCATTTGTTTCGACAGCGCGCCAGAGTGTAAGAGTACTGTATGTGCATTTACGTAAGAATGTTATATTATATTTATTAAAGACGTTTGGTAACATATATTGATTTAAAGCGTTTACTGTGGAAGAGACTTGGGTTTAAGCGTAGATCTTTTTAGGCTTGACGCTCAGTTGAACCTTCGTGTGGATTAGCAACACTGCTCGGGCTTTAGCGGTCGTTTAAAGGAGCGAACGGTGCAGTTCTTGGCCTCGCAGCGAGGGTTCGTGGCCAACCGAACCACTGCTTGAAACATTCTAGGGAAAACAGGGAAATAAGCAGCTGCGAAATAATACACTGATAAGATGTCTGTATCTCTCTCTCTCTCTCTCTCTCTCTCTCTCTCTCTCTCTCTCTCTCTCTATATATATATATATATATATATATATATATATATATATATAATGTATAAATATATATGTGTGCATATATATATATATATATATATATATATATATATATATATATATATATATGTATATATTTATATATATGTATATATATGTATGTATATATATTCATATATATATATATATATATATGTATATGTATATATATATATATATATATTATATATATATATATATATATATACATATATATATATATATATATATATATGTGTATACATATATGTATATATACATATTCATGAATATATGTATGTATGTATATGTATGTATGTATATATGTATGCATATACTAACGTTTATAAGGAGGCTAAATCTGAACATCATGATCATTTGGAAAGTCTTTCAGCCTTATAAATGGTGGTCAGTACTTAAAGCATCTCTGTTTAGTGTTGAGTCCTCCAATCAATAATTTCAGGTCCTCTAAAATCAAGTATCTGTTATCAGAATTAGATGAATGCGTTGGAGTACGCCCTAATGGCTTGTTTCCTTTGATTTTAAAAAGAGTAAATGACCAATTAGCTCCTAAATTAGCCGTAACCTTACGCCTTTTATTTCGTAAAGGGTCATTTTCAGTGCTGGCGCTTTGGTAATGCTACCCCTATTCCCAAGCAGGGTTGCCAAAATGCCGTAATTCGGTCCATTTGCAGTAGTTATTAGTCTACGGATCGTCCCCATACTATTTCATTTTGTACGATGTATTATGGTATGCATAGCAGACTTAAAAGCCGTTCTAACATTTGTGTATATCCCATGGTGTATCATTTATTTGCATTTCGAGATCTCCATTTTCATGACCTTTCATGCAAGTCGAACGTTAGATCTCACGGATATGAGAAAGGTGCGATTAAGTATTGTAGGCTTCTCAACAAAAGTTAAACATAGAGGAATGAAACAATGCCATCAAATGATAGTGAAATACGTATATTTAGACTGAAGTGTTTTTTTAATGAAATGCTGATCAAGCAGAATGCCGCCAAAGACAATTTAAAATCGGCTGGCTACACACAAAGGACTCTAAACCGTGGCTGAAGGTTGATGAGGATTCCTGCAAGGCTCTCTGCAAGATTGTCGTTCCACCTTTACCGCAGAAT
>NW_020869419.1:378748-381248 GCF_003789085.1 Penaeus vannamei | reverse complement strand
ATTTTTCGTAATACGTTGATGTTGATGACTTATCGTGGTAGAAGTTGATGTTGGTATAAAAAAAGTTATTTCGTTATGAAAATTTCGAAAATGAATGCAATATGTTTGCTTTGTGTCATTGCACTTATCTTTATCTTTATCACCCCTCAGTATCATCATGACTACTATAGCTATGGCTACCATAATTATCATGATCACCATAACAATTATCGACATTGAAAACGACAGCGTAGGGTATAAAATCAATTTAGTATGACGTTTTTTTGCAAAGGGGGTGGGGCGAGAACGAACAGGAGAAGGGGTGTAGTATCAGTGAAACTATAACTGGACCACAAATACGTTGTCTTGTCACATCCATAACATGTAAGTTACTGTTGCTAGATTCAGTAGCTTTACTCTACAAACAAAAATAATATAAAAGGGGGCTTAAATGGACATTTTAGATGTGTCAACCATCTGAGGTTCACTTGTGTACTTAAGGTTAAGTAAAGTTATCGATCACACTTATTATACACACTTTTATTTAATTTTGGACACTGATAGTGGCCCGAAAATTTCACACAGTAATGAATCATTTACTTCCAGATAAATATGATGTACTTTTTTGCTTTATTGGTGACAGGAGGGATCACCATTCGCGTTTTCAAAGGTTGAATGATTTAGCAATAATTGAACGATTAGACAGGCTTGCTTACGTTAAACGTTTTTCAGTGCTAAAATTTCTAGCTGAAAAAAAACTATCCATTGTTCTTTTTCAAACAGTTGTAAAAGAGAAAATTCGATTTCTCGGGATTTTGCACTTGCATAACTACATTTCCTTTCATCCTTTATTCAATTTTATCGACCGAGTTCCACACAATAGCCTTTTATTCATTGGTGCGACAAAGTCTATTTGGTGCTCAACAATGCAGTGTTTTGTAGAGCGGTGACCAAAGTTCCAAGAAGCTTTATCCTCCATTTTAACGACCCTTGGTAACTGGCTATCCTTAGACTGTACCTAAGGTCGTTTTTATTACCTAATATAGGTGTCTTCCGTCTCTATGACTAGTTCTCAGTATTTCCAGTTTAGCAACGCACCAAATATATCCCATTGCCTCCGCGACAAACCGTTTCTTTAGATGTGTGTATACGTGTATAGTTCTTATAATGCACACACCACAGTAAATTATTGAATATGAATATTGACTTACTTAGTTGGAAGATTATGCCTTCATTTTTTTACCATTGTTAATGTTATCATTTCCATCATTTATCATATTGTTACATTTATTTAGTTAGATAATATTACGGTATAGTCTACCTAGTCATGGTTTCAATCAGAAATTATCCACATTTCAGTGTTTCAGATAAATAAAAGAATAGATTAAAGTGGAAAAAAATGCACATCTGAAAAATATTACATGACACGTGGTTTGGTCGTGACATAATTGTGTGTCACGAGGCACAGATTAAGAACCGCTGCTCAAATCTTTTTTTTTCTTTTTTCTTTTTTTTTTAAGAGGGCCAAGTAGTCTATACCTGTTTATCTTTTTGTCTTCGTAGTTTTATTTAGCCTTTTTTATTCTATTTATGCGAGCATCTAATTATTTCATACCATTTGCTTTCTTTGTTTATCAGGTAATTTCTTCCTCTGTTCATTCCAGTAGTTTACTTACCCCTAGATATTGTCGTCTGCCGAACCAGACTATGAAATGTGTTGAAGTCAGCATCTCGCATCATTTCCTTTGTCATCTCCCTAAGTCAGCCACTCAGGCCTATGTGATCGACCGAAGTCAACCTCTCAGCCTACGTAATCTTTCAAAGTCAACCAATCAGCCTATATAAGACCGAAAATAACCTCTCGGCCTACGTAATCTGCCGAACCCCCTCACCACCACCCCACCCACCCCTCCCGCCCCTCCTAGCGCCCTCTCCCCCTCCCCCCTCCTCCCCGCCTCCCCGCCCGAGCTGCCGAGAGGAAATGTTCAAAATTCTCTCTCTCTGTCCCGCCCACTTCCGCCGGCGCCTAACACCCGCCTACGACCCGGACGCGATAGGCTTCCCCGTTGTGGACACTCACTTGACCCACTTCCTCGCCTCTCCTTCGTCAGGAACCATGCCTCGCGACGGGACTCGTCTTTCGTTGAGGGCGTGCGATGGCGTTCGTGGCTTGGTTGATCGGTTTGGGTTTAGAGGAAGTCTTAGAAATTATTTTCGCATTATAGAACCACATGACATTGCTCACATATGTGTACGAATGTATGTATATATACACACACACACACACACACACATAATATAATGCATGTATGCATGTATATATATATATATATATGTGTGTGTGTGTGTGTGTGTGCGTGTATGCATAGATAGATAGATAAATACTGCATATCCTTATAAACGCACTAATTGATATTTACACACATACACATACCACAGTACTTTCTGTGTGTGTGAGTAGGAGGGAATGTGCGTTTCCAGTCCCAAGGCATCGACCGACCATTATTAAAAAAAAGGAAAA
>NW_020869419.1:356248-363748 GCF_003789085.1 Penaeus vannamei | reverse complement strand
GTGTTGCGTATGTGTTGCGTATGGTGATGTGTTGCGTGTGTGATGTGTTGCGCGTGTGATGTGTTGCGTATGGTGATGTGTTGCGTGTGGTGATGTGTTGCGCGTGGTGATGTGTTGCGTGTGGTGATGTGTTGCGTGTGGTGATGTGTTGCGTATGGTGATGTGTTGCGTGTGGTGATGTGTTGCGTATGGTGATGTGTTGCGTATGGTGATGTGTTGCGCATGGTGATGTGTTGCGCATGGTGATGTGTTGCGCATGGTGATGTGTTGCGTATGGTGATGTGTTGCGCATGGTGAGTGTGCGTATGATGTGTTGCGTATGGTGATTGTGATGTGTTTGCGTATGGTGATGTGTCGCGTGTGTGATGTGTTGCGCGTGGTGATGTGTTGCGCGTGGTGATGTGTTGCGTGTGGTTGATGTGTTGCGTGTGGTGATGTGTGTTGCGTATGGTGATGTGTTGCGTGTGGTGATGTGTTCGTATGGTGATGTGTTGCGTGTGGTGATGTGTTGCGATGTGTTCGATGTGTTGTGTGCGTGTGTGATGTGTTGCGTGTGGTGTGTTGCGTATGTGTTGCGCGTATGTGTTGCGTGGTGGTGATGTGTTGCGTGGTGGTGATGTGTTGCGTGTGGTGATGATTGCGTGTGATGTGTTGCGTGTGGTGATGTGTTGCGATGTGATGTATGTGTTGATGGTGATGTGTTGCGTATGGTGATGTGTTGCGTGTGGTGATGTGTTGCGTATGGTGATGTGTTGCGTGTGTGATGTGTTTGCGTGTGGTGATGGTGTTGCGTGTGGTGATGTGTTGCGTATGGTGATGTGTTGCGTGTGGTGATGTGTTGCGTATGGTGATGTGTTGCGTGTGGTGATGTGTTGCGTATGGTGATGTGTTGCGTGTGATGTGTGATGCGTATGGTGATGTGTTGCGCGTGTGGTGATGTGTTGCGCGTGGTGATGTGTTGCGTATGGTGATGTGTTTGCGTAGGTGATGTGTTGCGATGTGTGCGTGTGGTGATGTGTTGCGTATGGTGATGTGTTGCGTGTGGTGATGTGTTTGCGTATGTGTTGGCGTGTGGTGATGTGTTGCGTGTGTGATGTGTTGCGTATGGTGATGTGATGTGTGCGTATGGTGATGTGTTCGCGTGCGTGTGGTGATGTGTTGCGTGTGGTGATGTGTTGCGTGTGGTGATGTTGTTGCGTGTGGTGATGTGTTTGGCGTGTGGTGATGTGTTGCGTGTGGTGATGTGGTGCGTATGGTGATGTGTGCGTATGGTGATGTGGTGCGTGTTGGTGATGTGTTGCGTGTGGTGATGTGTCGCGTATGGTGATGTGTTGCGTGTGGTGATGTGGCGTATGGTGATGTGTCGCGTATGGTGATGTGTTGCGTGTGATGGTGTTGCGCATGGTTGATGTGTTGCCGTAGGTGATGGGTGCGTATGGTGAAGTGGTTGCGTATGGTGATGTGGTGCGTATGGTGATGTGATTGCGTAATGGGTGATGTGGTGCGTATGGGTGGATGTTTGCGTGTGGTGTGTGTTTGCGTATGGTGATGTTCGCGTATGGTGATGTGGTGCGTATGGTGGATGTTGCGCATGGTGATTGTGTTTTTGGCGATGGTGATGTGTTGCGTATGTGTGATGTGTTGCGTATGGTGATGTGTTGCGTATGGTGATGTGTTGCGTATGTGAATGTGTGCGTATGGTGATCGTGATGGTGATGTGTTTGCGTATGGTGATGTGGTGCGTATGGTGATGTGTTGCGTATGGTGATGGTATGGTGAATGTGGTGCGTATGGTGATGTGGTGGCGTATGGTGATGTGTCGCGTATGGTGATGTGTTGCGCATGGTGATGTGTTGCGCATGGTGATGTGTCGCGTATGGTGATGTGTTGCGTATGGTGATGTGTCGCGTATGGTGATGTGTTGCGTATGGTGATGTGTTGCGTATGGTGATGTGTCGCGTAGGTGATGTGTTTGAATGGTGATGTGTTGCGCATGGTGATGTGTTGCGTGTGGTGATGTGTGCTTATGGTGATGTGTTGGCGTATGGTGGATGTGTTGCGCATATGGTGATGTGTTGCGTGTGGTGATGTGTTGCTTATGGTGATGTGTTGCGTATCGTGATGTGGGTCGCGTATGGTGATGTGTCGTATGGTGATGTGTCGCGTATGGTGATGTGTTGCGTATGGTGGATTGTTGCGTGTGGTGATGTGTGTTGCTTATGGTGATGTGTTTGCGTGTGGTGATGTGTTGCTTATGGTGATGTGTTGCGTATGGTGATGATGGTGATGTGTCGCGTATGGTGAGTGGTGCGTATGGGGTGATATGGTGATGATAATTATGTCAATGATGATGATGATGGTGAGGATGATAAAGATGGTGAAGGTGATGATAATGATGACAATGATGATGATGAAGGTGATGGTGATGATGGATAAAGATGGTGATGATGATGATGATGATGATGATGATTGAATGATGATTGATGAGGGAGATAAAGTGATAAAGGATGGTAATGATGATAAATGTGCCGATGAAGATGATGATGATAATGATAATGATGATGACAATAACAACGAAACTCACCACAAACAAACCAGTCTAACGAGACACACATTTCCCAAAGAAAAGAGAACAGAAAAAACACATCACAGAAGATAGGGGAAAATATACACACACACACACACACACACACACACACACACACACACACACACACACACACACACACACACACACACACACACACACACACACACACACACACACACACACACACACACACACACACACACACACACACACACACACACAACACACACACACACACACACACACACACACACACACACACACACACACACACACACACACACACACACACACACACACACACACACACACACACACACACACACACACACACACACACACACACCACACACGCACGCACGCACACACACACACACACACACACACACACACACACACACACAACACACACAACACACACACACACACACACACACACACCACCTTTCTCTTTTTCACACACACACCCTTCCCCGCCCGCCCCCCCCGCCACCCCCTCCTGTAACACTATGGATCTTTGACATTTCCCTGAATTTCATGTCAGCTCTTCCTGTCAGCTCTTCCTGTCAGCTCTTCATGTCAGCTCTTCCTGTCAAGCTCTTCCTGTCAGCTCTCCTGTCGCTCTTCCTGTCAGCTCTTCCAGCTCTTCCTGTTCAGCTCTTCACAGCTCTTCTGTCAGCTCTCAGCTCTTCCTGTCAGCTCTTCCTGTCAGCTCTTCATGTCAGCTCTTCCTGTCAGCTCTTCCTGTCAGCTCTTCCTGTCAGCTCTTNAACAAAAACACGCAAACGACATCCGCTGACCTAAAGACCACTTCACTCCCTTGTCATCCAATTAATTAAAACTTGGCCAACATCAGGTTCAGTTTGCAAGATGCTGCAACTTATCCCCGCCCCTTTAACCCCGCTGGCAACAGGTTCCCCAGGTAAACACAATCCAATCAGCTAATTGACTCACATTGCACCTGTTGTGTTGCAAACATTACGCGAGCAGCTGGTGTCGTTGACGCGCCATGGGTCCGCGGGTGGGCGGTGTTGTGGTGGTGGGCGTGTGGGGATCAGCAGGGACTTTTAAGGGTGGTGAGTGTGTTAAGTTGGGTGTCTTATCTTCTATCTATTTTCTCTTTCTATTTTAAAGTTTGGTTTGTTTCTGCTTTCTATCTATCTGTCTGTCTATCTATTTCTTTCATCTCTTTCTATCTACTATCTAAGTATTTTTTTGCTTTCTCTCTTTCTATCTATTTTATTTCTATCTATTTATTCTATTTCTCTTTTTCTTTCTCTTTCTTTCTCTCTCGAATCTTCACTTTCCTCTCTTCTCTGGAATCTCTCACTTTCTCTCTCTCTCTCTCTCTCTCTCTCTCTCTCTCTCTCTCTTTTCTCTCATTCTCTCTCTCGTCTTCTCCTCTCTCTCTCGTTCTCTCGAGTCTCTCTCTCTCTCAGCTCTTTCTCTCTCTCTCGTCCTCTCTTTCTCTCTCTCCTATCTATCTATCTATTATCTATCTATCTATCTATCTACATATATATCTATCTCTCTATCTCCCCCCTCCTCTCTCTATCCATCTGTCTGTCTATCTATCTCTATCTATCCATCTATCTCTCACTCACTCTCACTCTCTCTCTTCTCTTCTTCTCTCTCTCTCTCTCTCTTCTCTCTTCTCTCCTCTCTTCTCTTCTCTCTCTCTCTCTCCTCCATCTTTCTCGTCTCTTTCTTCTCTCTCTTCCCCTCTCTCCCTCTCCCTCTCCCTCTCCTCTCTCTCTCTCTCCTCTCTCGTCTCTCTCTCTCTCTCGTCTCTCGTTCTCTCTCTCTCTCACTCACAGTCACTCTCACTCACTCACATCACGGTCACTCTCTCGTCTCTCTTCTCTCTCTCTCTCTACTCGTCTCTTCGTCTTCTCTCCTCTTCTTTCTCTCTGTCTCTCTCTATCTAATCTATCTATCTATCTACATATAATAGTCTCTCTCTATCTCCCCCTCGTCTCTCTATTCCATGCTGGTCTTATCCTATCTATCTATCCATCTATCTCTCAGCTCGACTACCTCACTTCCACCGCACTCACTCACGTCACCAGTATCCACTACAATCACTGTACTTCTGCTCTCTCCTCTCTTTCTCTCGATCTCTCTCTCTCTCTCTCTTCTCTCATCTTTATCTCTTTTTCGATATCTTTGTTTATTTCTAATCGACTAAGCTATCTCACTCATAATGCGCTATCTTATTACGGGCGAGTGCTCGGGGTCTTATTTCTTCATAATCTATTGCGCTGATTATAATTGGGACAAACCCAAATTACTACTCAGATGGAGTACAAAATCATAGTGGGATTTTTTCCCAGGCCATACCATTTTAATGATTAAATATGAACAAATACATTAAACTCATTTGGGTTCTCGACGCTCATTACCGTTGATGTCGTTGTTTAGCTCACATACAATTTTCATCAAACAACAATTAAATCATTAATGGTTAACAAAGGACAAAAAAAAACAAGGTACAGGGAAATAGGAACAAAAGCTGGATTATAAAACGTCCAACCGTTGTGTAAAAACTCTTGGTAACTTGGATAACCTGGCCTCCAAGATGTAAGCACTTCAAGGCACTCTTTTTCCCTCGCTCCCTCCCTCCGTCCCCCTTATCACTCTCCCTCGGCCTTCTCCCTCCCTCCCTCGCCTCCCTCCTTCCCCTGCTCTCCCCCTCCTCACTCTCCCTCCCTCCCCCCGTCTCTTCTCCACGGTTTGGGGGATAATAAGTTAATTTAGGTCTTCAAACATATAATCAACAATCTTTCAGAACAGCCCTAACATACTGCATAATTAATTCCTTTTTTTTTTTTTTTCTTTTTTTTTTTTTTTACTCTGACGACGCGTGAAGCGGATGGAGGAGGGCGCTTTCTTGGATGAGAGGAGTGTGGTGTCGGCTTTGTTTATGAGTTTTTCTCTTTTCTCGCTTTTTTGTTTTTCTTTTTTGTTCTATTCTCCTCTCTCTCTCTATCTGTCTATCTATATATACATACATACATATAATACAAAGTATATATATCTATGTGTGTGTGTGTGTCGAAATCTTTGATTCGCCATTTTAATAAAATGTGTTCCATGAGCATTTAGGCGTTCTGGTATCTTAAAATTCACAGTTAAAACTTTTGTAGATTAATACGTTAATAGTTTAGTTGGAACTGAATATCGCGGATGGTTCTCTCGAGCGGAAAGGGGTCGGGCGAGAACGAGGCTTGTCGGTTGCGTCGCCTCCAGACCAGCGGCGCTTCCTCCCCGAAACAGGTCGGCGGTGAAAGCTGGGCAGATATTGATGATACTATTGGAGGAATACAATGCGTTCGGGGTAGATGGAATGTTTTAAAAGCTTAATATATCACTGTAGATTGATTTAGAATAAGTAACAGACGAGCAGCGTTTTCTCCCTGAAAAAGAGAGAGGAAAAACAACAAATGACGGTTTTTCATCCTGCCCGCCATTGTTGCTCTCCCTCATCTGATAAGAAAAAAAGGAACGGAGTAACAGCGCTTATGTTGAAGACTCTGCGTAGGGAACAGCTCTGCAAGGTAGGAAACATCTGGAAAGATGGAAACTACGGTGCAGTGATGTGAATATTAAATGTAAGAAGAGGAAATGCCCTTTAAATGAGCCAGAGTTTGTTTATTGCCGATTTACAGATAATTATCAATTTTACAAAAAGTTCGTAGAGTTTATCTTATTCACTTCCCACCTGATCCTTCCAAATAACCAGCAATCAATACTAACCCCAAAGTCCGTCCCGTAATCCTCTGGCAAAGTCAAAAATCGCAATTCCATTCCCATGCGCGGATTTGGGGGAGGCGCGCTCGACCACCCAGAAAAAAATGGACAAACCGACCTACCGAAGGCCTACTGGGGGACGCCAAGGAGATCGATAGCGACGTTATAGAACTAATCCGCTCATTTGAAAAGACACTTTCAGGCAACTCTATAGAAACCTTCATTGGAGTTCGTTAACATGTGCGCCGTCAGACAAGGAACATCCACCAGCCGTAGAATATAATGAAAAATCATTGTCAGTTCGTTTCTCAATTTTGCTTAGAAATGCCTCTAGAATGGCTTTTAAAGAGTTCTGCCACGTCATTCGCAGATCCGTTAGAGAGCCCCCCCCCCCCCCGCCGGCCCCCGATACCCGATTTCTTGAACCCGCTGACAAGGAAAAATGCCTATAATGAAACTCTGCATTTTCCCTTATCAAGGAGTAGAATACATCGTATTTGTTTATCATTAATCATCTCAGAAAGCGAGACAAATATTATGTTCCCGTACTGAGAAATCTTTAATGTAGTCGGGGTTTCGTTAACCAAAAATGTGGAGATCAACCTTTTAATGGCTACAAGGGAAAAATAAGCCACCCGGGGGCCTAATAACCGGAGAGTCATGCTACATATATCATGTCTTAGATAAAACAAATTGGAGTTTTTTGGGGTTTCCTTCCAACACATCCCGGGTGGAGGAGGCGATACCGAGGTATGTTTTTGTTTTTGTATATGGAAACGAACTAGACATTTGATGGTGTGTATGTATATATATATATATATATAATATATATATATATATATATATATATATATATATATATATATATATATACATATATGTATATATATGTGTGTGAATGTGTGTGTGTGTGTGTGTATGTGTACACACACACACACACACACACACACACACACACACACACACACACACACACACACACATATATATATATATATATATATATATATATATATATATATATATATATTATATATATATATATGTATATATATATGTGTGTGTGTGTGTGTGTGTGTGTGTGTACACACACACACACACACACACACACACACACACACACACACACACACACACACACACTATATATATATTATATA
>NW_020869419.1:343748-348748 GCF_003789085.1 Penaeus vannamei | reverse complement strand
TATTTCCCTCTTAACCTCGCCCCTTAAACAAAATGAAATACATCAGTCCCCCTTTAAATGCCGCTCCTTAAATGATATCAAACGCAGGAATTTCCCTTCGCTTCGTCCCTGAAACACTTCCCTCGCAATATTTTCAACTCTCTTTATACTTACTTCCTCCCGCGCTGTAGCAAGAACCAATGAGTTGAGTGGCATTGCCTGGCTGGTGGGCGTCGGCAGGAATTATTGAAAAGGTGCAACAGGGAGGCTCCGTGCAACGTCGCTCACTGCTATGCACGGACCCGGGAAAGGCTGTATTGGAATTCCATCTCGGTCTTTGCCCCGGCGGCGAAAGTGAAGAGGAAAGAAGGGAGGGAAAGTGATGCGATTATTCGAATTGATTAGAAGAGGGTATGATTGCATCATGTCAAATAGAAGAGGGTATGATTACATTATATTAACTAGCAGAGGGTTATATTTAATTATATTCACTACAAGAAGGCATGATTACATTATATTAACTAGCAGAGGGTTTAATTTTATTTTATTCACTAGAAGAGGCCATGATTACATTATATTAACTAGCAGAGGGTTTAATTTTATTTTATTCACTAGAAGAGGCCATGATTACATTATATTAACTAGCAGAGGGCATGATAACATTAAAAGACCCAAAAGAGGGCATGGTGATAAAATGTCAACCAGAAGAGGGTATAACTATATCAAACTAACTAGAATCCAACATGCAACGTCGCTCCCTGCTTTGTACGGAGCCGGGGAAGACTGTGTTAGAATTTCCTTCTCGGTCTTTGTCTCTGCGGCGAAAATGGAGAGGAAAATCGCAAGGGAATTCGAGGGGAAAGAGCGCTTGGTGATGGCGGAATGTCCCTTTGGTCAGAAACGGGAAGGAAAATTTTATGTAAAAAAGAGAGGAGAAACTATCTAGTAAGAAGGGGGGGGGGAGGGGTAAAAAGAATGGAAAGAAAAAAAAAAAGAGATCTAGTTATCAAAGATAGAGAGAAGGAAAAGGTACTGAGCGTCACTGAGTGTAAAATGAAACCTCGATAATTGAATGATTAGGAACTTGGAGGTAAGCAAATATTTCGAAAAAAAAAAACAGAAATAACAAAAAAAAAAATCGAAAAAATACGTAATTCAGACTAAAATCAAGCCATCAAAGTGGAAACCAAATCATCGACTTAAAAACAAACAGACGTAAACGAACTTGCAACTTGCCAGATAGCACGAGCTTTCGCCTTCTCGGTCTCGTTGCAAAGAAGATCGACTGCAATAAGACGAAAAGAATAAATAAATAAATAAAGTGATGATCATAAGGACGACGAAGAAGAAGGAATGTTCAAGGAAAAGAAGCTTAAGGAAGTTGTAGTTTCCTTTCGTTATTTTCCTTTTACGAATATGAGAGGAGATAAATCATGATAAGAAATAGAATAAGAGCAAGTTATATTAATGTAATAGTGATGATAGCGATCATTATAACGGTTGAGAAAATGTTGATAATGACGATGATAACATGATGATGATGATGAGATAGAAATATAATAATGATAATGAGGATAAGAAGCAAAAAGAGAGAGAAGAGAAAGAAGGACAATAATAATGATGAAAGGAAATATATTGATGATGATTATTAGTGATACTAATAACATGCAAAAAAAGAGAAGATGGTAGATAACAGGGAAAAAGACAACAAGGAAAACGGTTAAAGAAAACAAGCACCAAAGATAAAGAAAAAGAAGTGAATGACTATCGATAAGGGATTAATCTGCAGCATAGCGCCGGGTAAAATAAAATCTGATTTCGGTAAAATCAGAAACCTTTCTCAACGGAAAAAAGGAAAAAAAACATTAAAGAGTAATAAATAAGAGAATATGTTCGGAAAAGATTAAATACACAGAATTAAACATTTGCATCCCTGCGAGTCGTTCCTGGAAGCAAATATAATCACGTTTTCTTTGCCCATTTCTGTTGCTGCTGCAAATGCTCTAGTAAAAGAAATTGTGCAAACTTAATTCATTATTTGCTTACAAATCAGCGCAAAAGAATTCCTTTTTGAAATGAGTAATTTCAAAATTAGAATAATGCATTTACGACAGGAACCCTGGGTGTTTATTCTCTCTATCTATCTATCTATCTATTTCTCAATCTATCTATCTATCTTTCTATTTCCGTTTCTCTATCTCTATCTTTTTATCTCCTCACTCTCTCTCCATGTGTCTGTCTATCCTCTCTCTCTCTCTCTCTCTCTCTCTCTCTCTCTCTCTCTCTCTCTCTCTCTCTCTCTCTCTCTCTCTCTCTCTCTCTCTCTCTCTCTCTCTCTCTCTCTCTCTCTCTCTCTCTCTCTCTCTCTCTCTCTCTCTCTCTCTTCTCTCTCTCTCTCTCTCTCTCTTCTCTCTCCTCTCTCTCTCTCTCTCTCTCCTCTCTCTCTCTCTTTCTCTCTCTCTCTCTCTCTCCTCTCTCTCTCTCTCTCTCTCTCTCTCTCTCTCTCTCTCTCTCTCTCTCTCTCTCTCTCTCTCTCTCTCTCTCTCTCTCTCTCTCTCTCTCTCCTCTCTCCATCTCTCTTCTCTCTCTCTCTCTCTCTCTCTCTCTCTCTCTCTTCCTCTCATCTCTCTCTCTCTCTCTCTCTCCTCTCTCTCTCTCTCTCTCTCTCTCTCTCTCTCTTCATCTCTCTCGCTCGCTCTCTCAATTCTCCCTGAAGGCCTGATGGTTCGAATAACATTGAAAGATTAATGAGCCAGAACCTGTATTGAAAATAACGAACGAAATTAATCGTGAAAAAGACATTTCTCAAAGCTAAGAGAAGGAAATAATTTTTGAAACTTTCCCAAGGTACGAACGGTACGATTTCCTCCTCTTTCTCTCCTTCTCCTTCTCCTCCTCCCTCTCCTCCCTCTCCTCCTCCCTCTCCTGTCCCTCTTCTCTTCTCTTCTCTCTTCCTCTCCTCTCCTCTCTCTCCTCTCCTCTCCTCTCCTCCTCTCCCTCTCCTCTCCCTCTCTCTCTCTCCTCTCCTCCCTCTTCCTCTCCTCTCCTTCTCCTCTCCCCTCTCCTCTCTCTCCTCTCTCTCCTCTCCTCCTCTCCCTCTCCTCTTCTCTCTCCTTCTCTCTCTCTCTCCACTCTCTTTATCTCTCTTCTCCCTCTTCTGCCCTCGCTATCAGTTTCTCTCTCCTTCTCCTCCCCCTTCCCCCTCCCATCACCTCCCTCCCTAACCCCTAACCCCTTCCCCCTTTCCTTCCCTCCCTCCTCTCTCCCCCTCCTTCCCTCTCCCTCCTTCTCCCTTCCCCCTCCTCTCCTCCTCCCTCTCCCCCCTCCCTTACTCCCTCCTCCATCCCCACTCCTCTTCTCTCTCTCTTCTTCCCTCCTTCTCCCTCTCCCCTCCCTACCCCTCTACCTTCTCCCCCTACTTTCTCTCCCCTTCCTCCCTCCTCTTCCCCCTCTCTCTCCCGCCTTCTCCCTCTCCCCCTTCCTTCTCCCTCTCTCCCCGCCTTCTCCTCTCCCCCCTCCTTCTCCCCTTTCCCCCTACCTTCTCCCTCTCCCCCACCTTCTCCCTCTCCCCCCCCCCCCCCCCACCCCCCCGTCCCAAGCGGATACGAATAGGGCGTTCAGTTGAATGATTCAACCCTATTGGTGTCCTTTGGGAAATGGGTTATTTATCGTCGTTTCTTTCTGTTTGTGTCCCTGGGCCTTTTACTCTTCTCTCTCTCTCTCTCTCTTCTCTCTTTCTTTCTTTCTTTTCTTCTTTCTTCTTTCTTTCTTTCTTTCTTTCCCTCTCTCTCTCTCTCTCTCTCTCTCTCTCTCTTCTCTCATCTCTCTCTCTCCTCTCTGTCTCTTCTTCTTCTTTTCTCTTTCTTTCTTTCTTTCTTTCTTTTCTTTCTCTCTCTCTCTCTCTCTCTCTCTCTCTCTCTCTCTCTCTCTCTCTCTCCTCTCTCTCTCTCTCTCTCTCTCTCTCCTCTCTTCTCTCTCCCCTCTCTCTTCCCTTTCCTCCCCTCCCTTCCCTCCTCTCCCTCTTTTTCCTCCCTCTTTTTTCCTCCCTCTCCTCCCTCCCTTCCTTTCCTCCCTCTCCTCCCTCCTTCCCTCTCTCTCCTCCCCTTTCCTCCCTCCTGCTTCTCTGACCCCAGACAATTGGTCTAAGACGTACACAATTTCCCGTAAAGATCCGCAGAAGGGGAACAGGGTGAGTGGATGGGAAGATATGGTTTGAGTTCAGTAATATCATTAGTCTTTTTTCTCTTCTTTCTTCCTCCTATTTTCACTCTCTCTCTCCTCTCTCTTCTCTCTTCTCTTCTTCTGTCTGTCTGTCTGTCTCTCTGCTCTCTCTCTCTCTCTCTCTCTCTCTTCCTCTCTCTCTCTCCCTCTCTCTCTCTCTCTTCTCTCTCTCTCTCTCTCTCTCTCTCTCTCTCTCCTCTCTCTCCTCTCCTCTCTCCCTTTACTTTCTTTTCTATTTTGTTGTTGAGTTTTTTGGTTTTTCTGTTTCTTCATGTTCTTCCTTTGTTTTATACTTCGCCCTTTTGTTTTTTCCCCTCTTTTTTCGACGTTTTTTTGTTTTCTTTTTTTCTTATTTTTCATCTATTATTTCTCCTTTCCCTTATCCTCATCCTGCTACTTCTACTACTACTACTTTTCTCTCCTCCTACCTTTCTCCTTTCTGCCTCCTTTCCTTCCTCCTCCTCGTCATCATAATCCTTCCATCCTCTCCTCATTCTCCTTTCTTCTTCTTTCTTCGTCTTTTTTTTTCTCTCACCCTCTTCCCTCTCATTATCTTTTACCTGCTTCTCCTCTTCCTCCTCCTTCACTTCCCCTCCTCCTCCTCCTCCTCCTCTTCCTTTCACTCCTCCTCCCCTTCCTCCTCCTTCACTCCTCCTTCCCTCCGCTCCTCCTCCTCTTCTTCTCTCCTCTTCTTCCCCTCCTCCTCTTCCTCCCCCTCATCATCATCAATCATCATCCTCCCCCCTCTTGCTCCTTCCTCCTTCTGCCCTAGTCTTTTTTCCTTTCACTACTCCTCCTTC
>NW_020869419.1:321248-338748 GCF_003789085.1 Penaeus vannamei | reverse complement strand
CACACATACAAACATGCAGACAGAACAAAAATCACCTTGTAACAAATAAGACAGACACTTCCAAACACCCAACATCGCTAAGATCATCGTAAATTTCGTTAGACATTGAACCTCCATTGTAAACATGAGTTCTGGAAAACATACTCATCTGGAGGAGGACATCGCAAGACACCGTAGGAAGCCGTAGGACGTCGTTAGACGCCTTAAGATACCGTAGGACACCGTAGGATACCGCAGGACACCGTAGGATACCGTAGATACCGTAGGACACTGTAGGATACCGTAGGACGCCGTGGGATACCGTAGGACACCGTAGGCTACCGGGCAATCAGTCAAAACCTCCTTTTAAATTCCAGAATATTCCATTTGGGGAAGGGGAAAGGGGAGGGAGGGAGGGGGAGTGCCGGAGGCGTGAGTTAGGGAAAGGGAGCAAGGAAAGTGTTAGGGGAAGGTAGGGGAGGAAGGGGTTAGGGGAAGAGGGGAAAGGAGGCAAGGAGGGAAAGAGGATGAGTGGGCGAAAATAGGACGGCTAAGGAAACAAGGAGGAGGGTAAAGGAGAAAAAGAAAACACGAAAAAGAGGAATATAATCTAAAATATAGACAAAGATTCAATAAAGCTCACGAACGCAGTCTTCTTTCATGACCTACCAAGACCTCTCATCCGGAACATTCGACACAAAATTCGCACAAAAAAAAACTACCTCATGAAAACAGTTCGTCAAAATGCGCAGAGAAAAAGCCGGTGAGGTGACAAGTGGGCCAAAGAGGTGTTAAGAGGTTCATTAAGGTGTTGAGTGGGTCGTGTACGGCTTAATGGTATCATCAGGGAGTGAACCGACCAGCAAATCGAGAGGGGCGCTTCGGACGGATTCGAAGCTCGGGCGGGGGAGCTGGGGCGTGTGATGGGGGGGGGGGGAGGAGGAAGGAGGAGGAGCGTTTGATGGGTGGGAGGAGGAGGAGGAGCAGGCGAAGGGAGGGAGGCGAAGGGAGGTGAGGAGAGGAGGAGCAGGGGGTGGAGGGGGAAGGGGAGGGGTTTGGAGGAGAAGGAGGACAAGGGGAGGGGGAGGAGGAGGAGGGGGGGCGAGGGAGGAGGGAGAGGGGTGAGGGGAGGCAGGAGACGGAGGAGGGGAGAGGCATGAGAGGGAGACACGAGATTGGAAGGAGTAGGGGGACTGAGGGGCAAGAGGGGCGGGGGAGGCAAGGGGAAGCGGTGGAGTGGGAGGGGCGGGCAAGGAGGTCATGAGGGCCGAGAGGTGTCTGGGAGCGTCTGTGCGGGACGAGGGAGGCGTGATCGCTCTGTCCGCCCCAGGGTTAGGTTGGGTTAGCAACTAGACCTGCATTTTCCTGTCGTGTCAAATCTCGAGTCTGGCTTGCGTCTGGCTTGGTCGTCCTCGTCTTTGCGCGTCAAATCCCAAAACAGGGTTGAATGACATGAGAATCGCCGTTAGTTTTAGTCAAGCCATCGCCATGCCCGAGCGTGACGTCATATGTAAACAAACACAAAGGTTCTTTGGCGAGTTGCGAGCTGCGATTTATTTTCAACATTTTTGGATGCGAAAAAATAAAATTAAAAGGGGTATTGTATTAATAGAACCGAATTTTGACAAAGGCTTCATATTACTCTACGGATTCGGGGAAATTGCAAAACAAGCCTAAATTAACAGATGAATACCATGCTGGTTTTGGCGGGAGTGCGGAAATGCGCAGTACTTATTTCTGATTTTTTTTCCTGCAAAAGTGCTTTCAAAAGGACTTTTCTACATTTCAGAGGAGAAAAAGAGAGTAACATAGATGATATGAATTCCCTATGCTTATCAGGATTTTTTTACGTCATAAACCGCATAAAAAACAACATGATCAGTTAAAATACACAAGTGCGTCGTGGTCCTCTCTCTCTCTCTCTCTCTCTCTCTCTCTCTCTCTCTCTCTCTCTCTCTCTCTCTCTCTCTCTCTCTCTCTCTCTCTCTCTCTCTCTCTCTCTCTCTCTCTCTCTCTCTCTCTCTCTCTCTCTCTCTCTCTCCTCTCTCTCTCTCTCTCTCTCTCTCTCTCTCTCTCTCTCTCTCTCTCTTCTCTCTCTCTCTCTCTCTCTCTCTCTCTCTCTCTCTCTCTCTCATCGTCCTTTCCCTCTTTCCCTCTTTCCCTCTTCCCTCCTTCCCTCCTCCCCTCTCTCCCTCCTCTCTCTCTCTCCCCTCACCCCTCCTCCTCCTCCTCCTTTTCTTCCTCCTCCTCCTCTCTCTCGTTCTGCCTGTCTTGTCTCTCCTCTCTTTCCCTCTCTCCTTACCTCTCTTCCTCCTCTCTCCCTTACCTCCTCCTCCTCTTCATCCTCCTTTCTCAACTCCTTCCTTCCTCCTCCATTCTCTCTCTCACTCCTCATTCTCTCTCTCACTTCTCATTCTCTCTCTCTCTCTCTCTCTCTCTCTCTCTCTCTCTCTCTCTCTCTCTCTCTCTCTCTCTCTCTCTCTCTCTCTCTCTCTCTCTCTCTCTCCTCCCTCTCCTCCCTCCCTCCCTCTCCCTCTCTCTCTCTCTCTCTCTCTCTCTCTCTTCTCTCTCTCTCTCTCTCTCTCTCTCTCTCTCTCTCTCTCTCTCTCACTCATTTCTATCTCTCTCTTTCTTTCCCTTTCTCCCTCCCTCAACTCCCTCTCTCCTCATTCTCTCTCTCTCTCTCTCTCTCTCTCTCTCTCTCTCTCTCTCTCTCTCTCTCTCTCTCTCTCTCTTCTCTCTCTCTCTCTCTCTCTCTCTCTCTCTCTCTCCCTCTCTCCCTCTCTCCCTTCTCCTCTCTCCTCTCTCCCTCTCTCCCTCTCTCCCTCCCTCCCTACCCCTCTCTCTCTATCGGACTCTCTCTCTCCCTCCCACTCTCTCTCTTTCTCTCTAACCCTGAGTTGAGACTTACCGTAATACGATAAAGCTACAGCTCTCAACATGGGAAATTGAATACGAGATTTACGAGGTTTTGTATCATAAGCGATCTGTGGTTCCCGCACGCTATTCCATGGGTCCCAAGAGATGACAGTACATTTTTTTCGTGTTGACTTTTTTTTTTCCTTCGCTGACGGTCTGTACAAAATACACACACACACACACACACACACACACACACACACACACACACACACACACACACACACACACACACACACACACACACACACACACACACACACACACACACACACACACACACAACATACAAGAACATACTTAAGCGTGTGTGTTTGTATGTTTGAATTTTGACCGCGGAAGGTACAATTTTCATCGGGAATGAACGATTCCAAACAAAACCTTATCAAATGGTGATTGTGTATTTTTTTTCATTATTATTATTATTTCATTTATCTATTCATTTATATATTTATTTATTCATTTACATATTTATTACAAATCATCAGATTATTCATATAACCGATCTATATAACCATAGGAAAGAGGGTGGATATATTTCGTTGAAATTTATTATGATAATCGTTGAGAGAGGAGGAAACAGGATGAGGAAAAGGGGGAGGGGGATGTGAGGGACGGGGGGGGGCAGGATTAGGGACGGAGAGACATAGATTCATGAGGGAAGGCTGCGTGTAGAGGGGAGGGAGGGGGTCAGGATAAAGGAGGAAGAGGCGTGTGGTTAACTAAACTCTGGGATCGTTTCCAGACATGACGATGTTTTTATTTTTTTTTATCAATGTGACATAAAATTGGACGTTAATATAGGGATTTGTCCTATTTACATCTATTTATCTTGTCTTCTAGTTCATCGATGTTAGAATGATGGGATTAAACCGTCCCATTTCCATCTCGCCTCAAATACCAGTTGTTATCGGCTGTTATTTAATTATTCACACACATTAATGAAGAAAGTGAATGATTAAAGGCTGGCTAATTACGTTGAAACCCCATGACAAAAGGATAGACGAAGAGACCGTAGAAAATGACTAGATGAAAAGAAAAAAAAGAAAGCATGTAACACTCGCGTTGGGTTGGGTTTGTGGTTAACAATTAGAGGTGAACTTAAATCCACATTTATCTGAGTCATCCGTCAGTCATTCTCATTAAGTCATACTTTAAACTGATACACGGTTGTCTGTCAGTCGAATTGTTAGTAAGATATTAGATGAAAAGCCAGCGAATAGGAATTTTATTGAATCAAATGGATTTCTTGAATATATTTTCTAGGCCACCATGACACGTTCACTTTGGATAAAAATTGCTGTTAATGTCTAATGACTTCGTTCAAGAAATCAAGGATACTTTTTTATTAGTTTTTTTCGTGTTAAATTTTCAAGATCTAACATAATCAAATTGATTGATTTAATGAATTATGGAAATAATATAATTACGTTTAGGTAAGCCAGGAGATATAAATAATCTATTGAATATTGTCCACTGTCAGAAAATAAAGTATGTTAGTTTCAGCTTCTCATGACTATTATGTAATTACTTAAGAGGGTACCTTACATACTACCACTTAATTGCTCTTATGATTGAGTCGCTCTATTTATTTTGATATATTAACAGAGATTTACTCAGTAAACTCTTTCGGTTAAGATATTGCAAATCGCGCGCAATCTCTCTCTCTCTCTCTCTCTCTCTCTCTCTCTCTCTCTCTCTCTCTCTCTCTCTCTCTCTCTCTCTCTCTCTCCTCTCTCTCTCTCTCTCTCTCTCTCTCTCTCATCTCTCTCTCCTCTCCCTCTCTCTCTCTCCCTCTCTCTCTCCCTTTCTCCTCTCCCTCCTCTCCCTCTCCCTCCCCTCTCCCCTCCCTCTCCCTCTCCCTCTCCCTCTCCCTTCTCCCTCTCCCGGTGAATAATTTTAAGCTTCAGCCCGAGTTTTTTTTTTCTTCTTTTTTCTCATCGTAGCTCAAGTATGTTCCCGTTTTCTGTCCGTTCCCTACACTTTCGCATTTCTCTAAGATGCTAAAAGTGTGCAAATGAAGAGCTTTACTAACCTGCCTTGTTTTACGAGTGCGTTTAATCTCAAGGTTAATCCAAGCAAGAGTGCTTTCGTCTGCGGAAGAAAGTATCGGAATACATAGACTGGGTAATTTTTGCACTGAGGTAAACGCCAAATTTTTCTTCTTTTTTATCTAAATGTTGGATAATGTCTGTTGGCGAGTAACTAGTTGTCTGATTTATTTAAGACGGTAACGTTTTTTAAGATATATATATAAACATATAGACAAATATATAGTGTTCGCATGTGTACGGGTGCTTGTGTCTGGTGTATATACACATGTATGGTATTTATGCAAATTTGCTTTATACTGTAATTATGTATTTTGCCATCGCTGAAATCTGCAAATACTCAGTAAAGACGGACAAAATTTTATCTAGCCTGCAAACCCCAGTTTTTTCTTTGCATTTTATTCCACGAAATTAACTTCTGTAATCAGCCCCCTCTTTCGCTTCTTTTTATGATGCAAATCGATCTTTCACACAGAATAGACTTCACAGGCGTTTACAGCAAGAGAGAATGGATTCCTTTATCACGCGAAACCTCGCTAACCCCACCCTCCCCCCCTCCCCCCCAGAGTGAGGAGGGGGGAGGAGGGTAGGAAGGGAGGGAGGGAGGGAAGGATAAGGGAAGGAAGGAATGAAGGAGAGAGGGAGGAAGAAGAAAGGAGAGAATGGGGAGAGCGAAAGAGAGAGACAGACAGACAGACAGAGAAAGAGAGAGAGGAGGAAGGAAGGAAGGAGGAGGGAGGTAGGGAGGGAGGGATAAATGAAGGAGAGAGGGAGGGAAATAAAGAAAGGAGAGAAGGAGAGGACGAGAGAGAGACAACAGACAGACAACAAGACAGACAGACAGACAGAGAAGAAAGAGAAAGAAAGCGAGAGAGAGAGAGGGACGCAAAGAGGAAGCAAGAAGTGAGAGAGTCGCCCACGGGCACGCCAGAGTGAGAGCAAGAAGGCCCCAACGCCGTGCCGACTCGCGCCCGGGACAGTGCCAGCTGAGGCAACCTATTTCGAATCACGAGACGGGGAACTCCACGTGAGAAATTGCAGCTTAATCACATATGCAAATAAGTGCGTGTGAGGAAAGAATGACAGCCCGCTTGATGAATTTGCAATTACCGTTTTAAAGTGTTTTATTAAGGAACTTTTTCTTGTGTTGGGATATTAAGTTTGGTGTTGTTCTATTTATATCTATTCATATACACTTTTTTTTTTGCGTCCATAAACCCGCCCACATTATTTCGGAAGTTGCAAAAGTGGTAAGAAAACAACGCGAATTCATCTCATGAAATAAGAACATGCAAAATACATTTCTAAATATAGCTTGCGGTTTTAAACAGATGAATCCCTTCAACACATCAAAATCCTTTTCTAGACCCACCTGCAAAAAAAAAATATATATATATATACGAGTAATAAACCTTATGTTGGAGATTTTTCCCTTTTTTTCTTTTCTTTTACGAGGGGAAATGCGGGTGGAGCCTATTTACCTCCTCTGATGACCGTGTTTACCCTCGCTTGATGGCCAAGAACATGATGACCTCAGAAACATTATATTAGGTCGAGGAGAGTGGGTCTGTGTAGCGCCCACGCCCATGATTAACGAAAATAGCCCGTGCACTTTGAGTCATGACCACTCGCGGCGGCATTGCGAACACGCAGTAAGTTCATTGTTGCAAATATACGCTACATACACACACGCGCGCACGTAGACAGATGGCTGGGTTGATGTGTAAAAAGACATAAGGAGACAGATATAGATAGACAGACAGATGTGCAAACATATATGAATGTGTTTGTGGATATAAGCAGATAGATAGGTAGACAGACAAATAGACAGATAGATCTGCTTACATATATGCATGTAAGTATGTATATATATATATATATATATATATATATATATATATATATATATATATATATATATATATATATATGTGTTGTGTGTGTGCGTGTGGTGTGTGTGTGTGTGTGTGTGTGTGTGTGTGTGTGTGTGTGTGTGTGTGTGTGTGTGTGTGTGTGTACACATAAACATATACATATATACATATACATATATATACACATACATACATACATACATACGCATACGCATACCACATATAAACGTAAACAATCAGTCTCATAAGCCGTGCACGTGACCAAAGATAATAATAATAACGATAAAATAATAAATATGCAAATCCCCCCCCCCCCAGCCGCCCTCTCGCCACCTTCGCCCCTTCGCGCCAACGGCCAGAAATAGAGAGCACTCGCATCGCCCATTTTAATACAGCTAATTCGAAAGCTCCATTATAAAGAGCGAAGCGGCAAGAACCTTCATGATGGAATTAATTATCTAAATGAGCCACGCAAGGATTCCATTTGAGGAGCTTCGTGTGGGGATGTTGGTCTGTTCGGCCCCCGCCCTTGGGGGGCTATGGGGAGGGAGGGAGGGGGGAGGGGGGGGGGAAGAGGGGGAGAGAGAGTGAGGAGTGAGGGGGGGAGCGAGAGTGAGAGTGAGAATGAGAGTGGGAGTGAGAGTGAGAGAGAGGTAGATAGATTGATACATAGACAGAGAGAGAAATAAAAAACAGATTTATTTGCATTTCTGTACAATGTCCGCTAAGAATGTACAACTAATGAGTCAAATCTTGCCGCTAATGCATTTCTGTTTTTTTTTCTTCTTCTTCTTCTCTTTCTTTCTTTCTTTCCGCTGAATGACTTCGTAACCAAGAAAAAAAAGAACTTTGGAAATGTTTTTAAATTTGGTTTCCTTTTAAATAAAAAGGGAGAGACGGTGATAGCGTAATTTTGGTTGAATAAAAAAAAGTAGAATATGTTAATTAATGAGAATATAATATAAAATGAATAAGGATAAAGATAAAGAAATAGAGATGAAAATAAAGAGAAAGGCTGAAAGAAGGGATGAGAGAGAGAGAATGGAGAAGAAAAAATGAAACATTGAAGATAAAGAAAAAATAAGAAACAGGAAGAAATACATAGGGAAAAGAAAGGAGACAGAAAAAAATAAGAAAACTGAAACAAAAAGTGAAACGTTGATGAGAAAGAAAAAGGGAAAAAAATGGAGGGAAATTACAATATTACATTTGAACGTAATAATATAAGAATAAACACTAAGCTGTTTTGAGTTTTAATATTTGACTTTTTGCTTTAATTTCCTAATTGTCTGACTCTAGAGAATTCCTTTTTCTTAATTTGCAGCCAAAGAAGGATCATATTTGCTCAGTTTTTGCAGATTAGAACTCACCCACGCGGACATGACAATTGCACTTTCTTTCTTTCGTTCTCTCTCTCTCTTCCTTTCTTTCGTTCTTTCCTCTCTCTCTCTTTCTTCCTTTTTTTCTTTCTCTCTTCTTCTTTTTCTCTTCTCTTCCTTTCTTTCGTTCTCTCTCTCTTCCTTTCTTTCGTTCTCTTTCTTTCTCTCTCTCTCTCTCTTTCTCTTCTTTCTTTCTCTTCCTTTCTCTCTCTCTCTCTCTCTCCTCCTCTCTCTCTCTCTCTCTCTCTCTCTCTCTCTCTCTCTCCTCTCTCTCTCCTCTTCCTCTCCTCTCCTCTCCTCTCCCCCCCCCCTCTCGTCTCTCTCTCTCTTCTCTCTCTCTCTCTTCTCTCTCTCTCTCTCTCTCTCTCTCTCTCTCTCTCTCTCTCTCTCTCTCTCTCTCTCTCTCTCTCTCTCTCTCCTCCTCCCTCCCTCCCTCCCTCTCTCTCTCTCTCTCTTCTCTCTCTCTCTATCTCCTCTCTCTCTCTCTCTCTCTCTCTCTCTCTCTCTCTCTCTCTCTCTCTCTCTCTCTCTCTCTCTATCTCTCTCTCTCTCTCTCTCTCTCTCTCTCTCTCTCTCTCTCTCTCTCTCTCTCTCTCTCTCTCTCTCTCTCTCTCTCTCTCTCTCTCTCTCTCTCTCTCTCTCTCTCTCCTCTCTCTTTCTCTCCAGAGATAATACAAGCAGTCTAATAAACTCAAATATAAAAAGAATTATTAATTGTTGATTTGGACTTCACCTTGCTTCACGAAAACTGAGGATGGTTTTTTTTTTTTAAGCGAAACGGAGGTCGCCAAAAATAAACATGCCATTTGCATATTTTACGATTTTGGAATCATTAAATTTTCTTTTTAGTGAGATTCGTGTTGCGCGTTCGTAAGATTATTAGCTTTTTTTCTTGATCTTATTTTTATCCTTTTTCGTCTTTTTTCTCTTCTACTTCATCTTTTGATTCTTTCCTTTTCTCTTCCTTGTCTCATTTATCATTTCTTTCTTCATCTTCTTTTCGTCCTCATGTTTTTCTTCTTATTTTCATTCTTCTTCTTTATCTTCTTATCTTCATATTTTCTTCTTCTCCTATTCTCGTTTTCTTCTCTTCATCTTTCTTCCTTCATATTTTCTTCTTTCTCATTCTCATTTGTTTTCTTCTTCACCCTCCTCCTCCTCTTCCTCCTCCTCCTCTCTCCTCTCTGATCCTCCTCATCCCTCTTCCCTCCTCATCCTCTTCTCTCTTCTTCCTCCTCCTCCTCTTCCCTTCCTCCTCCTCCTCCTCCTCCTCTTCCTCCTTATTATTATTCCTTTCTTTGAATCTAATTTTCCAATCCAGCTGCCTCGTTTCCGCCCTTCGTCATCGGAAATTTCTTCCTTCTGCATTTCTATATTTTCTTTTCCCTCTAATTTCGCCGCCAGCCTTTCTCCTCTCATTTTCCGCCTTATTATCCCTCGCTTCTTATTTTCCACGTTATTATCTTTCGCTTCATATATTTCTCCCTATGCCTTCTCCTGTGCCCCTCCCCCCCCCCCTCTTCGTCACATCTGCACACCAGGATAATTTCCTCTTCCTTCTTCTCCTCCTTTCTGTTCCATCTCCTATTTCTCCTCCTTCTCCTCCTTCTCCTCCTTTTCCTCCTTCTCCTCCCTCCTTTTCCTCCTCCATCTACACCTTTCTTAATCTCTCCTTCCCTCTTCGTCTATATCTCCACCTCCTCATTCATTTCTACCTCTTCCTTCTCCTTCATCTCCTTCTCCACCCTACTCCACCCATACCTCCATCCTCACCTTCAGTTCTCCTCCCACACCACCACCTCTCCTCCACCTCCACCTATTCTTCCTTCTCCTCCTCCTTCTTCTGCAAACATTCTCAACTCACTCCCTCCTCCTCCCCCTCCTCCTACTATACTACTACTACTTTTTCAACATTCCTCCCCACTTCTCTTCCCCTCTCCTCCTCTCCTCCTCCTCCTCCTTCTACTGCAGCATTTTCACCCTTCTTCCTCATCCTCGTCCTTCTTCAACACTTTTCCCACTTTTTCCTTCCTCCTCCTACTCCTCCTCCTCCTCCTTCTTCTCAACATTCTCCTTTTTCAACATTCTCTCCACTTCTTCCCTCTCCTTTCTTCTGCAACATTCTCCCCACTTCTTCCTCCTCTTCCTCCTCCTCCTCCTTTCTTCAATAAGCATATGAAAGAGGGAATGCGAAAAAAAACAAAGAACAATTAAAGGAACAAGCACAGGGTCAAGAAAGCAAAGAAAACGAAATGAAGACATTTTTTTTTCTTAACAGCGCTGTGATTTTTTTTTTTTTTTTGCGTCTTGGTATCGTAATAAAAATATTTCTTTTCCTGTTTTTTTTTTTCTTCAATTTTTGAAGTATTTATTTCATTGTTGTTGTTTCCTTATTTGTTTGTATTTGTTTTCCTTGATTTTTTTCTGCTTGTTGAATTTTGAAAATGCTTGTTTGCATGTTGTGATTAATACAATGTTGTTGATTGAGAATATTATAATCACTGTTATTATTATCTATTGTTTATCCGCCACCACCATCATCGTTACCATTGTCACTGTTATCATTGTTATCATTATCATCAAAATTATTATCTTGTTTTTATTAATTCATTATTATTATTATCATCACTATTATTATTACTATTATGATCATTATTATTATTACCATTATCACTATCATTACCATTTTTATAATCATTATAATCATCATCACCACCAAAATATGTTATTGATTAACTATTATCAATGTTCATTATAAATTATTATTCCTTCGATCACACACCCTCTACAATAAACATTACCGATCATCAGGAACAATCATCATCATCATCACAACATCACCTTAATTCATAATTTCCTCATTATCCGTGCCAATCATCAATCCCAATCCATCATCAACCAATCTACACATCATAAATCGCTAACATTGTAAAAATCCTACATAACAATCAAGATCATTCACCAAATTAAATCTAAATCGATCATCACCAAAAATCGATAATATCCTCATTATCCCAGCATCATCACATATCATCATCATACACCAACATTATCATTATATCACTCTTACCACATCATCGCATTCATCATTATCCTCATCATCACCGCATCACCATGCCTCATATCCCTCATCATCATCCTCACCCATTATCATCACTCGATCAATCATCATTATCCTCACCCCCTCCCTTTCTAAGTCCTCTGACCGGCCTCGCCCTGTTCCCTTTGCAGCCGCCGGACCCTGAGGTACGGTTTCCCGAGAGATTTCGACGTCTCGCCCGACAAGAGGTACATCCTCCTCACAAACAGACTCAATACGCGATCAGGTTGAGTGGAAGGAAAAGAAGGATAAATCAAAACATAACAAATGACGGGTAATAAGAGAGGGTCGACCCTTAATCGAGCGTGAGCGATTCCGAAGAGGCACCCATGAAGAGTCATGAGTTCTTGGTCAGGGCTTCCTCGTGAAGCGGCGCCTTTCTGCAGTGTGTGTGTGTTATATGATCGATGTTGCTGAGTGCCCGCTCTCTTTTGATCCTTCACAGGCTGTTTATTGTTTTTCTTGGTTCATTAGTGCATGTCATAAGTTGAGATGTGTATGTAGGATTATTGTGACTCGTTGTGAAAGAGCGGCTGCTGGCGTAATCGAGACTTTTTTCCTATATCTCAGACCATGGATCCAATTTTCATGATCCAAAGATGTAGTCGAGGTCGAAGAAGAGTTTTGTCGGGCTTCTTCTTCTTCTCTGTAGCTAATCTTCCTATGCTTTGCTGCTGGCACTGCGATCTCTGCTCCGTGCTCTCTCTTTCCTGACTTCCTATCTAGTCTCCGAGTTATTCTAGATCGTGTTCCCTCTGTATTAGTCTATTCATTTTCCATAATCCGTGTCCCTTTCCTCTCTTTTTTTCCTCGTTCTTATAATTGCCTCTTGTGTATATCTCCGTTTCGTATCCTTATATTCTGAAATATTTCTGTATTCTATCCTGGGTGGTCCTATCTATCTATCTATCCTTTCGGTTTTTATTTCTATGTTCCATTTTGTGCCGGAATCCTTCCCTGCGTATGCCGCCTACCCAACGAGTCATCTCCCAACACATGCCGATGATTATCTGAGGACCACGAGCATGGTATTTCCGCTTCGCTCCTAACAAGGTATACATGATATTCAGAGTGTTTGTTCTACAACAGTCATCTTTAGTAGATAAGCATCTGATAATTTTATGTTTTTATCTGTTTTATTTGATCTAAGTGAAGTGTTCTGGAGATCTTATTGTGTCATCAGTCATTAATAATGAGTCTCTTTCATGTGTGTTAGAATCATGACCTATCTACTATGCATACTACAATACGGTCTCTCTCTATTCTCATCTCTCGTAATTCACTTCTATCTTACGGTACTCTACGGTCTGCATGACTCTCTATCATACTTACTCTGGCTCTCTCATCTCTTCTACATCAATCTTCTCATCTTCATACTTGGTCTCATCTTCTGAAGTCTTCACTCTGCATATCGTACATTTATACTGCATTTCTCTTATGCGTTCGTGTTGCTCAACATCTTATCATACTACAATTAACTCTCTACCTATCTTCATCTACTCTCTCACTCTCTTTAATTTCTAATCCCTATTTATTCCTGCTATCTCATTACTACTCTATTATATTTATATATATACTTATATCTATCTTATACTCTTCATATACTATATTATATACTATATATATATTCAAATATATAACTATATTACCTCTATCTTACTCTATGTTATATACTATAATTAGTTACTATTACTTACTTATACTTACTTTAATTCTCTATATACAATCTTTTCTCTCTTACATTATATCACTATAGTACTCTTCTATTCATAATATAATAACTATTATATATATAAGATTTATAAATATGTTGAGTAGTATTAGAAGGTGTGTGTTGTGTGTGTGTGTTGTGTGTGTGCTGTTATCGATTTGGTTAGCTGTTGTGTTTTGTTGTGATCCGATGGTGTGTCGTGGTTGATGTAGATCGTTGTGTGTAGTGTTCCCGTGTGTGTGGTTGTGATTTGTGTGACGAGCCTGGTTGCGTGTCTTCCTTGGTCCCGGTGAGTGTTTGTTTGTCTGTGCCTTTGTGCGTTTTCCTCGTTAGTGTTGTTTTTTGTTTTGTTAGGTGTGTGGATGATTGTGAGTTTGTGTGTGTGTGTTTGTTTGCTTGTGTGAGGGGTATGGTTCTCTTGTGTGTGTGTCGTGTTTGCGTTTTTATGGTGTGTATGCGTATTGTGTTGGTTATGTTGTGTCTAGTTCGTGTCGCTTTGTCTCTGTGCGTGTCTGTGTTTCGTTCATCTCTCTCTCTCTCTCTCTGGTGCTGCTGCTCTGCTCTCTCTCTCTGTGCCTTGCTCGTGTCTCTCTCTCGGTCCGTCGTCTTGTCTGCTCTCTCTGACTCGTCGTCATTGCTTACACTCCTCTCTCATAGAGACTACGCGCGCTGTACACTAAATGGCTACATCTGGACTAAACTCTCAATCATACATACTACTCGAAGTACGTTAACATGACTTTCATACATGCTCTTCTTCTCTACTCTCTTCTTCTCTCTCTCTTCATACTCTTCGATACTACATCTGCTCCTCTCTCTCTCTCTCTCTCTCTCATACTATCTCTTATTACGATCTGACAGGTACCGTCTTATATCTCGTGCGTATTTACTCGTCTAATCGTAACTTCTCTGAATAATATTGTTCTTGTCTGTCTGTGCTTGTACTGGTTTCTGTGCACCTAATCTCTTCTAGCCTCATAATACCTATTCTATGGTATTATCTTGGAGCACTATCTGTTTAATACTTATAAATGTTGATAATTTATATATAATAATATCGCTCAATTCCTAGTTGTGTGAAAGTGTGTGCAGATTTTATTAATATCTCTCTTCTCATCATCGTAAATGTCTTTTTTCTCCTTTTTTTTCTTATAACATATTTTCTGTGGTATGCGTCTTCTTTCCGTCGAGCCGTTGACCGCCCTTCCTGTTGCATTTACCGTTATCTCATTCTCCCATATCCGCTTGCTCCCGTCTTCCACTCCTTTCATTTTCTCTTCCTCTTCCTCTCGTTTTTCATAATCATATCTTCCCTTCGTCTCATCCTTTTCTCTATTTTTTTTCCTTCTGCACTTCTCCATTTCCTTTCGGTATCTCCATTTCAATCATGCATCTTTTTTTCTTCCGTCTCCTCTTGCCTTATTGTGCTTCCTCCCTTCCTCTCCTTTTCCTCATCGA
This sequence comes from Penaeus vannamei, assembly GCF_003789085.1. Taxonomy (NCBI): domain Eukaryota; kingdom Metazoa; phylum Arthropoda; class Malacostraca; order Decapoda; family Penaeidae; genus Penaeus; species Penaeus vannamei. The sequence goes on along the minus strand of NW_020869419.1, from coordinate 324,277 downwards.
ATTATTTCATGTTACTTTCTTTTCTCTTTCTCTCTCCTACTTCTCCTCTTTCTCTGCTCTCTTTCTTTTCCTTCCCTCCCCTCCATCCTTCCCCTTCCTCCCATCCACTCTTCTCCCTCACTCCCTTCGCTCTTATTCCTTTCTTTTCTCTTTCTCTCTCTTCTTTCTTTCCCCTTTCCTACAGTTTTTCCCTCGCGTCCCTCCCCTCCCTACCCTATTTCCCTCCCCACTCCTTCCTCGACCTTTTCCTCTCCTTTTCCTCTATTTTCTCTTCCTGTCCCCCTCCCTCTCCTATTCCCTCCCCTCCTACCTCATCTCTGCCCCCCCTCCCCCCCCTTCCCCGACCTCGACCCATATTTCCAGCCGTGCGACTCCGAATCCCCCACCCCCTACCCCCCCCCCTCCCTCCCCCTCCGCGTCAGAATATGATCGATCACCCGAGGTAATAAAAGAGGCATCGGGTTCATGTGGTTCTCGGTCTCGTCGCCCGCTTTCCCTTGGCTCTGTCTGCTGCTCTTAGCTCGGTTTCCCTTGAGTCCGTCAGCTGCTCTTAGCTCGGTTTGCCTTGAGTGTAAACTGTTTCCTTTAGGTCTGTCGTCTGCTTCTTTTTTAATATGTCTTCTGTTTCTTTTGGATCTGTCCGTCGTCTTCTTTGAGTCTGTCTGCTGCTCTCGTGTTTTTTTTTTCGTCTGTCTGCTGCCCATCGCTCGCTTTCCTTTGAGTTTATCTGCTGTTCTCGGTTTCCCTTGAGTCTGTCTCCTCCTCGGCATTTCATTTCTTTCAGCTGCTTCTCGTTACTTCATTTCGTTTCTCTTTTCTGCAGTATCACTTCCTCCGACTTCCTTTTGTCTGTCAGTTGCTCAATGCCCGGTTTCCCTTAACTCTAATTTTCCATTACTCTCTTTCCGTTTGGTTCAATGGCCGGTTTCCCTTAACTCTATTTTCCATTGCTCTCTTTCCGTTTGGTTCAATGCCCGATTTCCCTTAACTCTTTTTTCCATTGCTCTCTTTCCCTTTGGTTCAATGCCCGATTTCCCTTAACTCTATTTTCTATTGCTCTCTTTCCCTTTGCTATTAAATTCACTTCGTTTTCTGATATTATCTTGGCTCCAATTGCCTCTCCTGGAATCTCTGCCTGCATCTGATCGCTTTAATTTATTTGTCTTGTGCGAGTGAATCTATTCTTGTCGAAAACTTTAAAACTTTAATTTGAATTTAGGGAACTTGCTAAATTGGTTTCCTTCGTCGTGTAGAATTTTGATGGATCTGGGAAAGATGGATACGTTTTAGTTATTTAGAAGAGGTAAGTTTTTAATCAAAGTAATGCCTTTTTTAAGAACATTAGATGGAGATAAGTAAGTTTGAAAAGTACCGAAAAAGATATTTCAAATAAGCTTTTTTTGTTTGTTTGTTTGTCCTTTTTGGGGGTATTTTCTTTCTTCTTATAATCCATTATTCCTCTTCAATTTTTCTTCCTCTTCTTCCTATCTTTATCATATTGCCTTCTTATCGCCCAGATTATGTTAATTTGTATCAACCTTAACGTTGAAAAAAATATTTCAAATAAACTTTATTTTTGTCTGCGTTTAAGTCCTTTTTGTTGGGTATTTTCTCTTTCTTATTATTATCCATTATTCCTCTTCTTCCTATCTTTATCACATTCCCTTCTTATCGCCCCAAATATGTTTATATCAACCTTGACGTCGCTCTGTTCGCAACAAATCATCCAAACCTAACCTTCCCATCACGGAAAAAAGAGAAAAAAAAAATCGGAAACCAACATCCCCAAACCCGCGAACCACCCAACTGGCCGTTCCTGTTCCTAATTCAAGGTCAAGTGAATCTTAATGACGAAGATAAACATTATCCGGTCCGCTTATTGCCCGGAGATCCCTTGACCTCACTTTCATCTTGATTCTGCAATGTATTACAGCGTGGCATCTTTGTTTCTTTGGAGAATTGGATGGTGCGAGGGCGGGGCTTAAAGCGTGAAGGTCCTCCCTCCACGGTAGGGGGGCGGGGCCTACGCTTTCTCTCTCTCTTAGGTTTTCTTTCTTTCTTTCTGTGCGTTTCTGGCGTGTTGTGCGAATGTGAAGTAAAACTTTTTGTTGTTCTCTTTCTCTTTTTTTCTTGCCTCTCTTTTCGTCTCCTTTTTTCTCTCTTCTCTTCTCTCCTCTTTCTCTTCTCTCTCATCTTTTCTTCTTCTCTTCTCTCTTTTCTCATCTCACCTTTTTTCTTCAGTTCTTTCTCTACTCTTCCTTTCTCTCCTCCCTCTCCATCCCTACCGCTCTCTCCTATTTCTTTCCCCTTTCTTTTCTATTTATCTCTTCCTTTCCATTTCTCTTTCCTTCTTCCCCCTTCCTTATTGCTCCATCTCCCTTCCTTCTCTCCTTTTCCCTCTCCCTCCTTACTCTCTCCCCCTCTTCCAACCCGCCCTCCCTTCGCCTGATATCCATGCAAAGATAAGAAGCAAAAAAAGTCTGCAATTGCAAGAACTTTGCACGCGTGAAGCACCTAAGACAACACCTGGCTTGTACAGCGAACGCCCTGACGTGACAGAGTGAGGTAGGGGGTGAGAGGAGGGGGGAGGGGGTGGGGTTGGGACGCCCTGACGTGACAGAGTGAGGTAGAGGGGTTGGGGGTCGGGGGGGGAGGGGGGCGAGGACCGCTGTTTGTTGGCTTATCGTTGCAAAGGGGGGGGAAGGGGTATGCAGGTTTAAAGTTTGTTTAAGTCCACTATTTTTTTTCTTTTTTTTCTTTTTTAGTTGCTCGATTATTATAGAAGAGAGGAGAGGAGATTGAGTAAAAGGAAGAAGAAAGGAGATAGGAAAGAAGAGCAAAAGAGAAATAGAAGGAGAAGGAGATGATGCAGAGAAGAGAGAAGAAGATGAGCAAAAGGAAGAGAAAGGAGGGAGAATAAGAGAAAAAGCAAGATAAGAAAGAGAAGGAGAATGAAAGAATGGGATAAGAGAAGAGGAAAGGAAAGGAGATTGAACAAAAAATAAAGAAAGGAGGAATGAGAGAAAAAC
>NW_020869419.1:308748-316248 GCF_003789085.1 Penaeus vannamei | reverse complement strand
GGTAGTCTCCCGGGCCTCGGCGCTCGTTATCTGGCTTTGTCTGATTTTCTCTTTTTTTCTATATGTTTGTCTGTCTGTCGGTTTGTCTCTCATTTTTTCCCAATATTAGACAATCTGACGGAGCCTGTAACTGTGCGGTGACCGCCTGAGATCTCGGCAGAATTTTACCTCGCAGGAGGCGCTGAAGGCCCTTCATCTTACCGTGACAGCCCTGAGAAAAAAGAGCTCAAAGCCCTTCCCACAGACAACAGCTGACTCAGAGGAACAGGTCATCTGAGACGGCGCTGGGGTGCGGGGTCGTTGGGTTTGAGTGTCCTGAGCAGCAGTTTCATGTCGAGCCAGTGTCAAATAGCGTAGACGTGGGGGGGGGGGGGTAATGCCAGTGCCTGATCTCCTGCTCAGAGAGGAACAGCCCACCATTTGAGAAGCTAGGCGGTGATCTCCATGCTAAAGTGCGGTAAAGCAGTGGGTATGCGCAAATGCAGGCGTAACACAAGGCTGTGTTCTTGCACCAATTCCTTTCAGCTTTTGGATGGGTTGTATGTCAATGATCTTGACTTAATTGGCGTTGTTGCATTTTATCTAAGTCTCTTGGAGACCATAGTGGCGGCTCTTGATGCATTTAGGAATGAGGCGAAGGTACGTGTCTTGGGGTGTAGTCAGTGACTCTGGGCTATCAGACCAAGAAGCCAGCTGATGGACTGGCCAAGAGGAAACAAAATATGGAAAGACTTGCATAGAAGAACCAAGCCATGTCTTCAGGGTCTTGACACCGCCACTTTTGTTGAACGTCGGAAAAAATGGACTTTATCCCTGCGCTCTAGAGTCTCGTCTTGACGCCTTTTGCAACAGGTCCAGGATCGAGGGTACAGTTGGTAAGGTCATGTGACCAACCAACGGCTGCTTTACGAGACTCTTACTTGCAGAATCTAGGACCGCCAACTCAGGTTTCTCTTCTAGAGACAACCCTGGACTGGGGACAACTGGGGATGGCGGGACAAATTTACCAAATCTTTCTTGAAGAAGAAGAGCTGGCTTACCGCGAAGGACCCTCGTGGCCGCATAGAGGGCAGATGCAGCAGTGCGCCTGTGTTAGCCCCGCTCATATATATAAGTATATGTTAAGTATAAGTATATATATATATATATATATATATATATATATAATATATATATATATATATATATATTATATATATATAATATATATATATATATATATATATATGTATGTATTATATGTATATATAATATATATATATATATATATATATATATATATATATATATATATATACACACACACACACATGTGTGTGTGTGTGTACAGATGTCGCTATTGAGAACACACTTCATTCCATCCATAATATACTCTCAGGATCCCGGCGACATCTCCCTTTGTGACAGCATCCGTCGTCATCCGTAAATCATTATCTTGACTTCCTCCCATATCTCTGTTCTTCGTCTATTCCCTTTTGTGTTTTTCATCCGCTTTCTTCTTTTTCTTCGTTTCCTTTTTATATTCAGTCCTCCTGCTTCTTATTTTCTTATTGTTCTTCTTGGCTTTAAAGCGTCGATTATAATTTTTTGGATTTTGTATTTAATCGAAAGATGAAAAACGGAAAAGGGAATAACGACCAGATAATAAACATAATGAGGATAGATTATAATCCGCTGATAAGGCAATGACGTAATGATATTGGCGTAATTATGACGTTAGAGATATGCCGGATTTGCATGTGGCTTTATCCAATAATAACCCATATAATCTTTATTAAATGCTAAAAATACGAATGGAAACTACTAAAAATAGAAGAAAAAAAACAGTACGATTATATACGGAGTTGCAAGAGTTAACGCAACCAGAGGGGGGGGGGGGGGAAGGAAGGAGAGAGGGCGGGGAGGGAAGGAAGGAGTGAGGGAAGAAGAGAAAGAAAGAAGGAGGGCGGGAAGGGAAGGAAGGAGAGAGGGAGGAAGAGAAAGAAAGAGGGAGGGATCAAGGGAAGGAGGAAGGAGAGAAAGGGGGAAAGAGGGAGGGATCGAGGGAAGGAAGGAAAGGGGGGACGGGAAGGAAGTAGAAAGGAAGAAAGGAGGGAGGGAAAGGAAGGAGAGAGATAAGGAAAAGAGAGTGAAGAGGAGGGAAGAAAGTAGGGAGAGCGGGAAGGGAAAGAAGGAGAGAGGTAAGAAGAGAAGGAAAGAGGGAGGGCGGGGAAGGAAGAAGGAAAGGGAGGGGGAAGGAAGGAGAGAGGGAGGGAGAGTTTACGTTTTCATTCCCTTCCATTCTCCGGGCGTTCCAACATTTTTGGTTTACGGACCTGTCAAGAACACACGCACGAGACAGACTCCCAAAAAGTGTCAAAGTTGCTAATATAGTCTGGGTTAAACTGTAAACTTAGAAGAAGAGAATGATAATACATCAAAGGGCTGAAAATTATTTTAGAAAACGGATAAGTGAAAAAGAAAAAGAGAGAGAAAAGAATATTAGATAGACAAAGAAGAAAGGCGAAGGGAAAGGGACCGAAAAAGAAGAAATGTGAGAGAAGAGAAAATCAGCGAAGATTACTCCCCGTCGGTCCATCACGTCGTTGGGAAAAAGTAAACATATTTACCTAATTTTCCAGAATGACTCAGATGATCATGACCAGCCTTTGTTGTCATGTCATGGATTAGTGGAGACCTACACTTGATTGCGAACTAGAGGGATAAGTGATAAAGAGAGAGAGAGAGAGAGAGAGAGAAACAAAGAGAGACAGAGAGAGAGAGAGGGAGAAAGCGAGAAATAGAGTGAGAAAGAAAGAGAAAGAGAGAAAGGATGATAGAAGGAAGAGAGAAAGAAAGAAAAGAGAGGGAGAGAGAGAGAGAGAGAGAGTGAGAAAGAAAGAGAAGAGAGAGAGGATGATAAAAGGGGAAGACAAACAGATAGGAAAAGGAAGGTAGAAGGACAAAGCCATAAAAAAAAAAAAAAAAAAAAAAAAAAAAGAGAGAAAGAGAATGGAAAGGTCAGGGAGAGAGAAACAAATAGAGCAAGCGAGAGAGAGGAAGAGAGAAGGGAAGGGAGACCAAAGTCAAGCAACGACAGACCATGAATATTAATGAATAATTAAAGGGCTTATGAAGACAAACAAGCCTTGATCACAATTGAGACACAAACAAAGTCACTGTCACCGCCGGGGGATTCTGCAGCGCTATCATCCCCCTCCCCCTTCACCCCCTCCCCCTTCTTCCCCTCCCCCTCCCCCTTCCCCTCCCTCCTTTTTCCCCTCCCCCCCTTCACCCCTCTCCTCCTTCTTCCCCTTTCCCTTCTTCCCCTCTCTCCCTTCTCCCTTTTCATCCATTTTTCCCTTCACCCCTTCTCCCTCCATTCCTTTCATTCTTTCCCCCTCTCTTTCCCCTCCTCCCTTCAACCCCTCTCCTTCTCCACTCATCAGCCCCTCTCCCCTCCCCCCCTTCACACCCTCTCCCCTTTATCCTCTTCCCGTTCCCCCACTCCTTCCCCCATCCCCCGTCTCCACTCCATCCTCCATCCCGTTCCCCCCCCTCCTCCACCCTGTTCCTACCCTCCCTCCACCCCCGTTCCTCAACCCTCTCTCTCCTCCCCCTGTACCCCATCCCAGTATCCCCCCCGTCCCCCATCCCTGCATCCACCCCCGTTCCCCACACTCCTCATCCCTGTTCCCACCCTCTCCATCCCTCATTCCCCCACCCCTCGTCCCCCCTCTCCCCATGAACCTGCATTCACAGCGAAAATTAATTACACGGCATTGGAATTTGCAACGGGCATTATCATTTCATTAGCAACAATTTTGCTTGATATTTACCTCCGTCCCAATTTCCCCTGTGATTGTTATTGGGAGAATTAGAATAGATTTCGCTCATCAATGCTCGGTGCAATGAGGCGTCAACGGAGGTGGAATGAGGACAGTGCCACCCGAGATGAGGACTTGGGATAGACTGCCTTGGTTGACGATGCAGAAAAAAACGGTAGATAGTAGAGGAGTGCCACCTCATGGCGTGTCTCGTGGCATTTTGAACTTCGAACTACAGAAATTAAGATTGTGTCACCTCTTAATCCGTGGCACTTTGAACCCCCTACTACAGAATTCAGAGCAGTGCCACCTCTCAATCCGTGGCACCATGAACCCCCTGCTACAGAATTCAGAGCAGTGCCACCTTTCAACTCGTGGGATCCTGACTTCGCTGACAGTAGAGAATCCCCGGTAGAAATCAGGACAGTGCCACTTCATACCCCGTGGCATCTTAACCAACCCTTCAACTTCACAGACCACACAGAGAACCCACGCCCACCAAAATGAACAAAAACAGAGCCAATCCCACGACACGACCGGTGACGCCCTGACCCCATTGACCATAGAGAAGCCCCAGTTGAATTCGGAACAGTGCCACCTCCCCACTGACCATAGAGAACCATTAAGGAGAGTGCCACCTCCTTATCCGCGGCACCCTAACTTCACTGACCATAGAGAACCCCCTTTAGAATTAAGGACAGTGCCATCTCTTCATCCGTGGCACCCCGACTTCATCGATCATATAGAACACCCCGCGGAATTAAGGACAGTGCCATCTCTTCATCCGTGGCACCCTGATCATATAGAACACCCCGTGGAATTAAGGACAGTGCCACGTTCGACGCGCGTTCGGCTCCCTGGGGATCCCTACCGCCGCGGCCACACCAGGAGGCGCGCTTCCCTAACCGCTCGGGACCGAAGGGCGCTTCTTCGTCTCATAAATAGTACCTGTCTTCTCTGTCGGGAAAGTGATTGATAGCCAGTCCCGCGGAAGGCCTTGTTTCCTCTCTTTTACGTGGTTCTTCTTTTTTCTTCTTCGTCTTCTTCTTCGTCTTTATTTTTTCCGTCATTATGTTATCATTGTTAATAATTAATTATTATCATTACTATTGACAATATTATCATTATTGTAGTTATTATCATATTGTATTATATCATTACTATTGTATTGATTATTATCATTATTGTAATTATTATCATTATTACCATTATTATACATTGTTATTATTACCTAGTAGTACTATCATAACTATCATCATCATTATTCTCACCATTTTTACTATCATCTTTATAATCCTCACCATTATCAATACTAATGTTATCATCCCTATTATTTTATTGACCCCTAAAAGTGGAAAATATAGACATGACTTAAATTTATTAAACAAAATATTTCAAAAATCCAGTATGATCATGATTTAAACCCCCAAAGCGGCTGTGATGGCATAAAAGAAGGAAAAAAAGTGATTATCTAAGTGCTTACAAACATACATTTCCGAAACTCCCCCTTAACTGTCACGTCTAATTAATCCGGCAAAACACGAAACATTAATAGAACCTGACTCAACGGACAGCTTACAAGACATTCGCAATCATTCTCGCCGTGAAAAATCGTGTTGGATTTGCAGCGGAGTGGGAAGGGGCGATTAGTCAGGGGCGCCGCGCAGAATCTCGCTTTTAGGGTTGGATGTTCGGTGTGGGGTGGGGTGGGGGGTAGGGTGGGGGTAGGGGTGGGTGGGGGGGGGGTTTGAGGGGGGATGTGCGTTGTGTGTGTTTGTGTGGGCTTGTGTTTGTGTGTGTATCGGTAATGGTGAGAGGGACGTGTGTGTGTGTGTGTTTGTTGTGTGCATCGGTGAGAATGAGAGAGATGTGTGTATGAGTGTCTGTGTCGGTGGGAGGATTATATATACGTGTATGCGTGTTTTTATTTATTATTTCATTTTTTTGTGCCCGTACGCCCGTGTGTTTTACTAAACAGCACGTACATTCTAGACCAAACTAACCCAGACTCGAACAGGCAACAGGGGAACCATCGCGAAAGGGTCGCGGCAAAGCGAAACGAAGAGAGAGTAGGGAAAGACGTCAGGAATAAATGAATAGAAAATAAGGAGAGAGAGAGAGAGCTTTCGGAGGAGCTTTCAGTACATTCCTCAGTCGGAGAGCTCCTCGAAGTCCTTGTCCTTCTGCATTAGGAACCCGGACTTCAGTGCGCTTGAAGGATATATATTCCCCAAGGATTTTTTTTTTTTTTTTTTTTTTTTTGGGGGGGGGATCCGTGGGAAAACCTCTTAAGATACAGGGGGAAATGACGGTCTCTCAGTAGCTGTTTCTTATTTCTTTTTGTTTATCTATGTGTCTGTTTTTGTGTTTGTGTTGATTCTGCGAATGAAAAGCGGATGGAAGGGTAGGTGTAAGAGAGGGAAAGAGAGAGAGTGAGGGAGGAAGGGGAGGAAGGGAGGGAGGAGAAGGAGAAGTGTGAGAGAGAGAGAGAGACAGAGACAGAAAAAGAGAGAGAGAGAGAAGAAAAAGTGTGTGCGTGTGTGTGTGCTATGTATGGTTGTCCGTTCATGTGTTTCACAAAATAGAGATTTTTATAAGAATGAAATATATAAATCAATAAATAAGTGTATGTGATTCTCTACGTATTCAAAAACATATATAAGTAGATTTTTTTTTAGAAAGAGGAATAGAAATGAGTAGAAGAAACGGCTTCATAAAACACGAAACCAGCCCAAAATATGAAGTCTCTCGAAGCAACAACTCCCCGACGGAATATATTATCCGAATCTCAACACCGCTGTTTTTTTTTTTTTTTTTTTTTTTTTTTTTTTAATAAAGGGCGGCCGCGAAATCGTCTTCATTGAGAACAGAGAGAGAGAGAGAAAGAAAGAAGAATGAAGAGAGAGAGGGAAAGAAAGAGAGAGAGAGAGAGAGAGAGAGAGAGGAATAGTTAAAGAGAGAGAGAGACAGATAAAGACTGAGAGGGGGGAAAGAGAGAGAGAGAAAGATGGAGGGGGGGGGGAGAGGGCACACGCCAGGACAAGAACTCGCGGTAGATAAATTGTAGCTTTTAATGTATGGGAATCTGGAGCAATTTAAGCGTCTGGCAGGTTTCCAGGTATGGTGGAGGGGGGGGGCGGGGAAGGGGACAGGGGGGAAGGGGGGTGAGCGCCCTCATGCCAACCTTCTCTTTAGTTTGCTGTTTTTTTTTTTCTTTTTGGAGGGCTTCCGCCGTCTCTCTCTCTCTCTCTCTCTCTCTCTCTCTCTCTCTCTCTCTCTCTCTCTCTCTCTCTCTCTCTCTCTCATCTCTCTCTCTCTCTCTCTCTCCTCTCTCTCTCTTCTCTCTCTTCTCTTCTCTCTCTCTCTCTCTCTTTCTTTCTCTCCTCTCTCTCTCTCTCTCCTCCACTCTCTCCTCCTCTCTCTCCTTCTTCTTCCTCTCCTCTCTCTCATCTATTATCGCACTCTATCTCTCTCTCTCTCTCTCTCTCTCTCTGCCTATCTCTCTTCTTCCTCTCTGTCTCTCTTTCGTGTCTCTCTCTCTCATCTCTCTCCTTCTCTCTCCGGGTCCTCTTTCTCTTCTCTTTCTCTCCTTCTCTCACTCTCTTCTCTCTCACTCGTTCTCTTCTCTCTCTGCTCTCTCCTCTTCCGCTCTCATCTCTCTCCTCTCGTCTTCTTTCCTCCTCTGTCTCTCCTC
>NW_020869419.1:307329-308422 GCF_003789085.1 Penaeus vannamei | reverse complement strand
GTCTCTCTCTCTCTCTCCTCTACTCTCTCTTTCTTATTTTATATATATATTATATGATATATATATATATATATATATTATATATATAATGTATATATTATAATAGTATATATTATATATATATATACTAATATATATGATATATAATATATATATATAAGACTCCATCTCCTCTCTCTTTCTCTCTTTAAATCATTCTCATCATCATTGCCTATCATTATTATTATCGTTCTTATCATCATAATACTATTACTTCATTATGCATGTCATTATTATTGTTCAATTATTATTTTATCACCATTATCAGTATATTTACTATTCATCTTATATCATCCCATCATCCAATAACTATTCAATATCATCATAATTACCAGTCAAATTAAGCATAATAGTCTCATATATCTATTCAATGAATCATCCATTCACGTGTTTATTATTTTTTTTCCGTCTTTTTTTTAATCTTTTCCTGTTCTTTACATTATTTTCTTACCCATTTATCACATTTCTTCGTTGCTTCCCTTTATCACATTCCTCTGTTCACTCCTTTTATTACAGTCATCCATTCCCTCCCTTTATCACATTCGTTCAATCCTTCTCATTTTCTTCTCTCTTATATTACATTCCCTTCACTCCTTCTTTATCTTACTTCTTCTATTCCCTCCCTTTATCCATTCCTTTCATTCCTTCTCAATTATCCTCTCTCTCTTTATTCTAGTTTTCTTCATTCCTTCCATTTTCCCTCCCTTATCACGATTACTTCATTCCTTTCCAATTATCCTTTTCTCTCCTATCATCACATTATTTTCTCCCCTTCTATAATCCCCTCTTTATCACATCTCCAATTCCCTCCCCTTTATCACTATTCCCCATCCCCTTCCTTTTTTACATTACTTTCATTCCTTTCCAAAAAATCCTTCTTCTCTCCTATCATCACCATATTTTCCCCTTCTCATTCCCCCTCTTGTATCCACTATTCCTCCAATTCCTCCCTTATATCGCATTTCCGTGGGCCATGTCCCTCCTTCATCACATTACTTCATTCCTTTCCAATTATCCTTTTCTCTCCTATCATCACATTATTTTCCCCTTCCTC
>NW_020869419.1:294829-299829 GCF_003789085.1 Penaeus vannamei | reverse complement strand
TAGATAGATATATACGTAATTAGCCCTTCTATTTTACCTAGTAATTTCTTTCGAAATGAATATATGAATCAGTCAATAGTAGCAATATAATAATGACCATATTTATGATGACAATAATGATAATGATAGTGATAAGAATGAGAATAATAGTAATGTTAACAATAACAAAGATAATGATAATGAAAATGAAAATGTAATATAGGAATAATAGTAACAATAGTAATGATGAAAATGATAATGACAACGATAATGATGATAATGATAATAATATTGATAGTATGATTATAACAATAATAATGATAGTAGGAGTAAAAATGATAATAACAATAATTATGATAATGATACATTAATAACGAAGATAATGATGATAATAAGATTCATGATGATAAAAATGATATTAATGATAATAATACAATAACAGATATGACAATAATATAATACCAAATGCATAATCAGTATGACATGCAACTGATACAATCAATATCCAATCAACATACAATAAGATGATTGCAATACTATAACGTGACAATTCCAATTCATATTTGAAGAAAAGAAGAAAAGAAGAAAAGAAGAAGAAGAAGTAAAGAAGAAGAAAAAAAAAAAAAAAAAAAAAAAAAAAAAAAAAAATATATATATATTATATATATATATATATATATATATATATATATATATATATATATATATATATATGCTTTCTTATTTCCTGTTTGTTACCATTTTTATCATCATTAACTATTATCATTATTATCATTATCTATATCAGCAATATTATTGTTACTATTATCCATCTCATTATCATCACCAACATCATCATCATTATCACCACCACCGTCATCACTATCATTATCATCCTATCATTATAATGAATAACATCATCACCAACATTATCACCACCAATATCATCACCACCTCCATTATCATCACCATCATCATCATCATCATTATCACCACCAATATCATCATCACCACCATGATCACCACCATCATCATTATCACCACCAATATCACCACCATTATCATCACTATTATCATTACCAGCATTATCATCACCAATATCATCACCACCTCCATTATCATCACATATCATCATCATTATCACCACCAATATCATCACCACCTCCATTATCACCATCATCATCATGATTATCACCACCAATATTATCACCACCTCCATTATCATCACCATCATCATCATCATTATCACCACCAATATTATCACCACCTCCATTATCATCATCATCATCATCATATCATCATTATTACCACCAATATTATCATCACCACCATGATCACCACCAATATCATCACCACCTCCATTATCATCATCATCATCATTATCACCACCAATATCATCACCACCATAATCATCACAATATCATTTCACACCTCCATATCATCATCATCATCATTATCACCACCAATATCATCATCACCACCAATATCATCATCACCACCAATATCACCACCATTTATCACTATTTTCATCACCATCATCACCATCATTATCACCACCAATATCATTATCACCACCATGATCACCACCATCATCATCATCATTATCACCACCAATATCACCACCATTATCATCACACTTCATCATCACCACCAATGTCCTGTCAACCCATCAACATTATCAAATTAATCATCAACATTCACTGTAACCTTTGCATAATATTTCTGTCATTTGTTTCCGCCTCATGACAAATTATTTGTTTGTCATGCAATAACAGCGACACTTTCTGATTCATTGTGTGTCCCTTATGCTAGAAGAGAGGAGGAGGAGGAGGAGGAGGAGGAGGAGGGGAGGATATGAGGAGAGGAGAAGGAAGGAGAGAAGAGGAGGAGGAGGAAGAAGGAAGGGAAGAGGAGAGGAGGAGGAGGAGGAGGAAGGAGAGGAGGAGAGGAAGGGAGGAGGAGGGGGAAGGAGGAAGGAGGAGGAGGGGAGTAGAGAGAGGGAGGAGAGGAGGAGGAGAGAAGGGAGGAGGAGGAGGGAGAGGAGAAGGATGAGGGGGGAAGGGAAGGAGGGGAAGGAGGATGAGAGGAGGAGAGAAGGAGAGGAGGAGAAGAGAGAGATGAGAAGGAGGGAGGAGAAGGGACGAGGAGGAGGGAGGAGAGGAGGAGGAGGGGGAAGGGAGGGGAGGAAGGGAGGATGAGAGAGGAGAGAGATAGGAGGAGGAGGAGGAAAGAGGATGAGGAAGGAGGAGGAGGAGAAGGGAGGAGAGAGGAGGAGAGGAGGAAGGAGGAGAAGGGAGGGAGGAGGAGAGGAAGGGAGAGAGGAGGAGGAGGAGGAAGGGAGAGGGGAGGAACGGAGAGCGAGGAGGAGAGAGAGGAGAGGAAGGTGAGGAGAGGAGAGGAGGAGGATGGTGAGTGGGGTGAGAGTGGAGGGGGAGGGGAGGTGGGAGAGGTGGAGGTGGAGATGGAAGTTGGAGAGTGAGGAGGAAGGAGGATGAGGAGGGAGAGAGAGAGAAGAGGGAGCAGGAGGAGGAGGAGGGTGGAGCGAGGAGGATGGGAGGAGGAGGAGGAAGGGAGGGGAGCGACGAGAGACGCAGAGAAAGGCGAGGTATTCAGCGGTATCGAGCTGATCGAGAGAGAGAGAGAAGAGAGAAGAGGAAGGAGAGAGAGGAAGGAGGAGAGAGGGAAGGAAGAGAGGAGAGAGAGAAGGAGGAGAGAGAGAGGAGGAGGAGGAAGGAGAGAGGAAGGGAGGAGAGAGGAGGGGATAGGAGGAGGACGGAGGAGGAGAGGAGAGAGAGGAGGAAAGAGGGAGAAGAGAGGAACGAAAACACCAACACAGGATAGCACAGGAGGGAGAGGAGGAGAAAGAAGGAGGAGAAGGGAGGGAGGAGGAAGAGAAGGATGAGGAGGGGGGAGAGAGAGAGAGAAGAAGGGAGAAGAGTGAAAGGAGGGAAGAAAGAGAGGAGGAGGAAGGGGAGAAGAAAAAGGAGTGAGAAGGGAGGAGGAAAGAGGCGAGGAAGGGGGTAGGGATGANGTCGAGAGGAGGGAGCAGGAGAGAAGGAGGCGAAACGAGAGGTAAAGGAAGAGTGCGAGAGAGGGAGAGAGGAGATGAGAGAGAGAGAAAGAGATGGAGGGAGGCGACGGGAGGGAGAGGAGAGAGAGAGAGAGAGAGAGAGAGAGAGAGAGGAGAGAGAAGAGAGAGAGGAGAGAGAAGAGAGAGAGAGAGAGAAGAGAGGAGAGAGGAGAGAGAGAAGAGACAGAGGAGAGAGGAGAGAGAGAGAGAGAGAGAGAGAGAGAGAGAGAGAGAGGAACGAGAGAGAGAGAGAGAGGAGAGAGAGAGAGGAGAGAGAGAAGAGAGAGAGGAGAGAGAGAGAGAGAGAGAAGAGAGAGAGAGAAGGAGAGAGAGGAAGAAGAGAGAGAGGAGGAGAAGAGAGAGAGAGAGAGAGAGAGAGAGGGAGAGAGACGAGAGAGAGAGAGAGAGAGAGAGAGAGAGAGAGAGAGAGAGAGAAGAGAGAGAGAGAAGAGAGAGAGAGAGAGAGAGAGAGAGAGAGAGAGAAGAGAGAGAGAGAGAGAGAGAAGGAGAGAGAGAGAGAGAGAGAGAGAGAGAGAGAGAGAGAGAGAGAGAGAGAGAGAGAGGAGAGAGAGAGAGACGAGAAGAGAGAGAGAAGAGAGAAAGAGAGAGAAACAGACAGAAAGTGCGAGAGAGAGGGAGAGAGCGGGGCAAACAGAGAGAGAGACACTCACAGACAGAAACAGACAGAGACAGACAAACAAACGGAGTGAAAGGAAGAGAGAGAAAAGAGAGAAGAGAGAAAGGGGGTGGGGCAGACTGGCAAACAGTAAGATAGATATATAGTTGGATAGATAGGGAGATAGATAGATAAAGAGAGAGAGAGAGGATGAAATGTCATTTCTCCCTTTCTTATTAACACACACACATATATATATATGCATATATATGTATATCATATATATATATAATATATATATATATATATATATATATATATATATATATAGTTATATTATATATGTATATATATACTATATATATATATATATATATATATATATATATATATATATATATATATATATATATATATACCAAGACTGGAAACAAAAATCGCAAGACACAAAAGAATTAATATACTATATGATGTGATGATGATATATATAAGGCTAGATAAAAGTTAACATTCTCCTCTTCCATCTCCTTGTTTCTTCCCCATTCCCTTCCCTAACACCCCCCTCCCATCTATCAACACCCCCTCCCACCCACCCCCACCCCCACCCCACATCCCTCCCACCCACCCCCACCCATCTATCCACCCTCTCCCACCCACACCCACCCACCCCCCCACCCCTCTACCCCCCCTCCCCACCCCCCCCACCCCCACGCAGGTGCACACCCCCGTGGGCGAGCGCATCATCTCGTACTGGTGCCACCGCGACTGGGATAACACGGTGCTGTGGCGAACCTACGAGCTGTACATGCTGTTCGTCGTGCTGGTGATTCCGACGCTGGTTATGGGCTTCGCTTACACGGCCATCGGGTACAAGCTGACCAAGGTTATGATCGAGAGGACGTCACTCGTCGGGTCGGGGCATATGTAAGTTGGTCTTGTTTTTTTGTGTCTTGTTCTTGTTTTTAGTCGTCGTTCTTGTTTTAGTCTTCTTCATTTTTTTTCTTTCTTAATCGTCATATTCATCGTCATCGTCATCATCATTGTCATTGTCATTATCAACACCGTCATCGCCATTATCATTTATTGTATCATCATCATCTCACTCATTTCACTATCATTATCATTATTATCAACCAGTTATTATCGTCATCGTCATCGTGATCAGTATCATTCAGTTCACTATCATTATTATCATCGTCGATGGTAATATTATTGTTGTTCTTGTTTTCATTAATATCATCAATGTAATCATTATTTCCATTGTTAACTTTTCTACTAATACTTCTTCTACTACTATTTTTCTACTAATACCACTTCTGCTACTATTTTTCTATCAATACCTTTTCTACTACCATT
>NW_020869419.1:272329-274829 GCF_003789085.1 Penaeus vannamei | reverse complement strand
GTAAGTTACTTTATTAAGTGAGGATGTCATTTGGATTTTATACACTGATTATAAGAAAAAAATACCTTTAGAGGACTGGGAGACTTATTTTCTACAAATAGGAAGAGATCTGAAAATACATATGGATTCCAGTGCACTGACAGAGAAAATAAAGTGGAAAGAAGTGAAGACAAAGAAGAATTCAGTAACCAATATGTGAAAGAAAAAGCAGGACAGACAAAGAGCAGAGAGCTAAAGAGAAATAGAGAGAGAAAAACAATAAGACTACAAAGGCTCGTCCTTCCAGGCCCTACGAAGCCAAGTTAGGACTTTTGAGGCGATTCCCTTGAGGGGGAGATGACCTTCCGAGGACAATCAAGGGAACCCAACCTTCAAAGAACTAACCAGAACGAAGGCCTAACCAGCACAAAGGACTTACCAGGGCAAAGGACAACCAGCACACGTGGACGACCTTCCCAGGGGGGCATCACAGTGTTTCCCAATCGAGGGGGTGTCGGGGAGAACCCTCAGGGGAGAGAGACCCTTCCCGGACGAACTTGTTCCTTGTGAGGAAGGCCTGGCCGAAGGAGGGCGTTTCGTGTGCGGACTGGGGGTGCTGGCGTGCCCTTCGGTGTGTGGGACGCACCTTCGGAAGGGCCCTGTTTCCCACTAAGGAGGCATTTGAGTAGAAACGATGATGACAGTTGTTTTAGAACGAAGGAGGAGAGATTTAGAATATGTACATAAATGTTGCATTGTTGTTGTTTTTTAGTTCAAGGCCTCGAGATAATTTTGAGAACCCTGTTTCGGGGAAGAGAGTGCGTCCAATACACCGAAGAAAGAGAAGTGTTTGGGGACGAAGAAGTATTCACCATTTTTCATGAGCAGAAAATGCATATGAACATCATTATACTTTCTCAGTGCTGGTTATTGGGATGATTTATACGGACTGTTATGAGAGAATATAACGTTTTCTTATCAAATCACAGTTTGGAAAAAAAGAAAAAAATGAGAAAAAAAGGATATAATGACTGCAAATTTGTTTCGGAAACTGTCTTGTTCAAATAAACATAATCATGATAATGTACTTGAATGTAATATCTCTATATGTACATTTCATATCATTCGAATATCATCATGATACGGTGATTACATTTACAATTCAGTAGGTATGACAGGAGATATTTTAAGTAGCAAGTGATCATAAATGAATGCCTATTTTCGAATATCTAATGTTGTCTAAGACGATTTTTTTGCCTGTCATTTTCGAATACTTTATTTCGAAGGTAAGGTAATATGACAAAGTTATCCTAAAGAAACTGAATGATGTTTGTGCCTAATGAAATAAATCCAAGCAGAAGTCTAAAGATTCGTTGATGAATATCATACTTTGAGTATTATTTGAGTTTTTTTATTGACTTCAGTCTTCTTTCTTCCGAAGAGAGAAAAATAAATGAAATGATATACGTATAAATAGAAAAAAAGATACCAAACATATCATTTCTAACTCTGCCTCAGAATAATTAATACAAATGCATACATTTTCTTTTACAGAGGGAACAGAGGGTTTTCCTATAAAGTTCTCTATTGCCAGATATTTAATGTTAATAGCATATCGTACATGTATAGCTGTTCTCTCTATGTATGTCCAAGTAAGAGTTTTAAACCAATGTCAGCTTTTTCTTCATCTTGATTTAGCACATGTACTTTCGCGTTCAGTAACATATCTGAGTTATTATACCCTATTCCAACCAGTTTCATAAAGTTGAGGATCAAATGTATCCTTTTTAAGTAAGTTCTTGGTCAAGGATTGTACATGTCATAATACCAAAGGATGGATTGTTCACATTCCAAGGATCTTATTCGTTGTAAAAGCAAACATGCTGACTGAATCAAGTTGCCAAATGTTGTTATATACGTTAGCCTTAGATGTGATCCACTTCCTGAATGAGCTAAATGTCCATGTGTGTATATTAGGTTAATTTTATGTATATATGAGTAGAGTAGATAATATTTAACTCTATTAGTATCATGTCTGTCATAATCAAATTAAGGTATATAAGCTATATTTTCAACAGAGAAACGAAACGAAATTAATTTAACAATCAGTATAATAATGAGTGAAGTGTGTGTGTGTGTGTGTGTGTTGTGTGTGTGTGTGTGTGTGTGTGTGTGTGTGTGTGTGTGTGTGTGTGTGTGTGTGTGTGTGTGTGTGTGTGTGTGTGTGTGTGTGTGTGTGTGTGTGTGCGCGCGTGCCTGCGCTCTTGTACGTACATCTCTATGTTTATGTATAGCTGTGTACACGGAAAATTTATGCGCAACATGAAACTGCTTCCTCTAAATGTGCTGATTTCCTTTTTGAATATTTTTCTACAAATGCCAATAATTTTGCATCACATGTAGATGGTCCAAAAGTGAATTGGGAATTTATCTGCAGTTATAATCATACCTGTCTCTCATCACGGTCTGAGTTTGCAGTATTACCTTTATACAGAAGATTTCAAAATATAATAAAATGTTG
>NW_020869419.1:259829-262329 GCF_003789085.1 Penaeus vannamei | reverse complement strand
TTGAGGTAGCATTTAAGGATGTGTGTGTGCGTGCGTGTGTGTGTGTGTCCGCGCGCGTCTGCGGATGCATGCACCTATGTGACGTCATTGATGTGGCGCGACGTAAGTATCTTGGACGAAAAACACTTCTTAGATTCCAGATCCCAATATCACGTGACAAGAACGCCAGCATCTCGAACACTTCAGAGCACACATCCCTTAATAATGACGCCCTCAATACTCCCAATGAGAGACGCGACACCATCTTAACACTTTCAAGTCCTCTCAAGACACATCGATTCCTCAGATATTACGCGGAAGTCTAAATGGCTTTGTGTCCCAGTTCAGCGTCTCGGAGCGGGCTGTCGGGTCTCGCTGTGGCTCGGGAAGTCAAATACGTTCCAGCGAAGTCTAGGCCGGGTGGAAGTGAACGCTGGAAGCTCTGCAAATACCTCTCCAGCAGTTCTGAGTCCACTGTGAGGATGCAAAAGGAAAAATAAGCATAACATTTACTCTTATTATGGTGTGTGTGTGTGTGTGTGTGTGTGTGTGTGTGTGTGTGTGTGTGTGTGTGTGTGTGTGTGAGTGTGTGTGTCTATGCTTCCGTCATGAATGGCTTCTTCAAAACTGAATTGAGTAAATTATTTTGATATGTAATCATATGTTTAGTGTTACCAGATTGAATTATCAGTAAATATTTTGATATTAAATGAATCTCAATCATATATCCGGCCCTGTAGATCCCAAATTGCGACTTTTTTATACAACTATATTACCCAAATAATGTCTTTTTTTTTTTTTTTTTTTTTTTTTTAAAGAAGGATGCTACTCTGCTTAAAAACCAAATAAGACCGATTTTGTTTATATGAAATGTTCAAGCGAACCTCTATTCTAATACTGATTGTATCTTAAGTTCTCAACTTCGTGCATCTTAAAACAAAACAAAACAACAACAAAAAAATGGGTAATAGCGAAATCGAAAATGCTATTTTCTCTAATCTTGGGAAGAAATTGCCATAACGGCCAGTTTTAGGCAATCTATCATTCACTGGGATTTAGCAGTGGAAAAAAACTTTCATATCTAATTACATAAGATAATTACAAGACACGTGTCTATATTAGTTATACTCCGTCTAATCTTTGAAGAAAAATTGACAACAAACGTGTGTGTGTGAGTGAGTGTGTGTGTGTGTGTGTGTGTGTGTGTGTGTGTGTGTGTGTGTGTGTGTGTGTGTGTCTGTGTGTGTGTGGGTGTGGGTGTGTGTGTGTCTGTGTGTGTGTGTGTGTGTGTGTCTAGGGTACTTCTATTCGCCAAAATCTTTTGAAAAGGAAATGATTGTAAATAATGTCTGGTATATAGCACTATTTTTTTTCATTAAGACACTAATTACTTGTAAATGTTTTCATTGGGTAAGATACCAATTATGATTTAGTGTCATTTTCTTTTTCTTTTTTTTAGTTTACTCCTTTATTTACCACCCTGGCTAACTGCACAGGCGTGGGCAAGCATTATATACTAGTATTACAGTGGAAATCTACATCATAAAATTATTACGATCTATAATATATTTAAAAGAAAAGAACAATCACACAGTAATTTATCTACTCATCTACCAAGCCAGCGTACGGGCGTGGAAAGGCATTGTAACATTTGATATGTGGTCATGTGATACTACATTCAAATTTAGTATACAATATAAGTATATCTTCCAAGACATCAGATGATGTGAAGTAGTTGCATAGTTCCCCATACCTCCTGATAGGTGGTCTGAAAGGCTGTATTAGATGACACTCTGAGATATAATGTACAAGAGTTCGTTTTTATTCTTCAATGCATAATTTACACTTTGTTTCTTCAACATTACAGGCTGTACTGACTTGCCAATACAATCTATATCCCAGCCTGATTCTTGCGGTCACAATATCACACTGTCTTGTTCTTGTTTTGTATAAACCATAGTTGAATACATCTTGCATAAACCGGTCATAGTGTTTTATGCTACAGCTTTCAAGCCGTTGAGAATTAATCAAGTCAGCCAAGTCCTCTTTGAAGGAAGTTTTAATTATGTGTGAAATCCTAGCAAGAGGTACTCCAAGATTTATATCCACAGTATGCTTGTCACATGCTGATTTCGCTAGGCGGTCAGTCACACAAAACGTACACCATGGCCTCGTTCTTTTGCACGATACACATTTATCCTTATGTCATTTGCAATATTTCCTGCACCTGTATCTAGTGTGTTCAAAGCCTGGCGAGCACTGTGAGTCGCAGAAAATTATCCCTGAGCCTTGACTTAATAGAAATTCGGTGGCTATGAGCATTCCTGCCAACTCAGTTTGCGTAGTGCTAGCCCAGTCATGAACACTCCTACAATCCTGGTGCTGCAAAATATTGTTTTTATATACGACAATAGCGCATCCTGCTCTACTCCCAGACAGCAAAGTTCCATCAGTGTAGCATTCATACGCATTTGGGCATAGTTTCAAGATGCTTATTGATAACTGCCAAAGCATACTGCTT